>SNQJ01S0020587.1:104384-132376 GCA_010110895.2 Picea sitchensis | reverse complement strand
TGATTTGGATTTTATTATATCCCGAAAAACCATCCATGAAAGAAAAGGCTTCGCAACCCGCACATTCATCAATGATCTAGTCGATGAAAGGTGTAGGAAAATTATCTTTGGGATAGGCCTTGTTCAAATCACGGAAGTTGGTACATACATGAATCGTGCCTTGTTTTTTATTGACCGGCATGGGGTTTGACACCCATTGGGCCAAATGGATAGGATAGATAAAACCTGCTTTTAGAAATTTCTCAACCTCAACCTTAATGGCTGCTACTTTCTTAGGATTAAATGGACGAAGCTTCTGCCAAACAGGCTTGGCATCAGGATACGTTGTGATTTCATGTTCAACTATTTTTGGATCGATACCTGGCATTTCCTCATAAGACTAGGAAAAAACGTCTCACATAATTCTTTGAAAAGATCTGTATAGAATTGAATCTATCCAGGGGAGCAGTCAGCTATGACGAAAACATTCTCCATGACGCCAGGGTTTTGGGAGATATTGATCGGTATCGTTTCAGTGATCGTTTCCATATTACCCTCAACATAAAATTTGTGGGTAGCTAAGAGATTAATAGGACAAGACCGATCTCCCGTCATAGTCATGGTGGATTCTCCTGCTTTGATTCGGCTTAACTCTGGGAGGAAGTATGATCTGTGGTGAAGATCTTCCCAGGGTTTGTCTGGACTAGTCATTTCTTCAATTATTGCTTTGTCAGAGGGCAAGACCAAGTCTAATGAATCGGTTCCAGCAAGAGAACCCTGAGCCCAAATAGGCTCTAGAAGTGGATCGAACTCTTGTGTAGGAGTTGGATCAATGTTAGCTGAAGTTTGATGGACTAGAGAGTACGTTACTTATGTTGCGGACAAGGGCATGGACATGCCCGGGTGCTTTGTCCCATCCATTGTGGCCAATGGGGAAGGAAGTATTCGCGGATTGTCAAAGTAAGTCATGCAGAACGACTAAACTTGAAAAATCTCAACCTTATGGTGATCGGATATAAACTTGATATCACCTTGCGGGGGCGAGTAATCAAAGGTACCCATCAAAGATGGGCACAAACCAACCCCTATGTTGACGACACCTGGTTGAGGATTATCAATCATCGGGACCGTGGATGCCCCCAATGCAGGGTCAGGTCTGGAGAAATACAATTGATCGATGGTCACTATCTGGCCCTCGTGTGGAAACAACAAGACTCGAAAAACTGTCGCAACCATAGCTTGCATGGCATAAGTCCAACTCCTTCCTAACAAAAGGTTATAGTTGAGGGGAGCATCGACTACCTCTACCTCGACACACACGGTCTTCCCTCCTAACTGCATGGGGAAAGAAGGAACGATACCATGTGGTCGGAATGAATGACCATCGAAAGAGATGAGGAGATTAGGTGACATAGACAAAACGGGCTGGCCAACGACCTTCTAAAACGCCAATGACATAACGCATGTCGAGGCTCCCTCATCAACCACCATGTGGAAGATATTCCTAGTAAAAGTTTTCATGGGATAAGCCACTACTATCTGAAATGCTACGTGATAAGGCAGGCGAGGTTTTAAGTCGGTTGTATCCAGCATGATTGTACCCAGATTACAAGTCTCAGTAGATCCTAAAGCGGTTAACAAGGCTTTCCTCTAGGAAGGGTCGCTTTGGAGGACCTCCAAAGCGGACATCGCACAAGGGGTTTGGGATAAATCTTCTACCACAAAGTAGTTCTGGGCAGCCCTTGCATTTGGGTTATGAAAAGCTCTTTTGAATGCACCTTTGGGAATGCGTGTCATTGTTTCACCCAACATCTTCTCAATCTGTAGAGGAAGAGATGGGAGTTCAACTTCTTTACCCTTCTCATAAGTGCTTGGTTTATTATATTCATGCGCTCTAGTTGATATAAAAGAGTCACTCTTCACCATATATACATTCGCGGATGCGAGGTTGTTCGCAGGCGGAAAGGGTCCTTGGCTGACCCCTTCCATGCTTGCAGAGGCTTGTGTTAGATTTTTCCCATGTTGGAATGGATTGGTTAACACAACAGGTTGTTGTTGTGTCACAAAATTTTGGGCCTCTGCAAGTCGTGGACAAAGGTGGGTTGGGTGGTCCTCCGTGCACAAGTTGCATGGATACCTTGCCTTCCGTTTCTCAGTATTGCCCCCGCCAGCATTATTGGTGGGTTTCTTATCCCCCTTACCCTTCTTTCGTTGTTTTTTCTTTCCTTCAGGCTAATGGGTGGCCTTTGGATTAGTCGATTGTACTGTGTGTACATCTGACATTTTGGTAGGGGGAGCAGCCAAAGCAGTAGTTTAGCTGGCCACTATGTGTTGTATAGACAATTGTTGCAACTGAGTCGTTAGTTGCTCAGTGGACTTAGTTTGTGCTGAACCAACAATACCATCGGCATGTGGTCCAACTCTCTGTCTGGTTTTATCAAGTATTGAGAGTGGTGCATCTGGCAAAATCTCGTATAATAAACCGGATTGAGAATAGATTAGCTCAAGTTGTTGAGCTCTCATGATGGCATCTTCTTCGGAAAATACTCCCGACATCGCGACGTCCTTGGACAATTGTGGGACCAAAGATTTAAGAAACCACTCAAGCAGGAATGTTGGTGGGACTAGTACCTTAATTAACCTCTTTCTGCATCTCCATTTTTGAATGTGATAAGAGATATGGTCCACTTTAGTATGTGAGAAATTGGCCTACAATTCGGTGCCAGCGTCGTATCTCACAGGCAACTAGAAATGGTTTAGGAAAGCCATCTCTAGTTCACCGAAGGAAGAGTATCTTGAGCGGTCGAGCTCAATGTACCATTTCATGGCACTCCCTATGAGAGTACATTGAAACAATCGCAACTGTATGGAATCGTCTTTCAACGAGTTAGATGAACACAAAATTGGAAAGTGGTCACATGATCTCCTGGCTCTTCGTTAGGCTTGGCTTCGAACTTTGGAATGTCCAAAGGAAATTTTGTCAGCACAAGAGGCCAACGTGGATCGTGACAGATAGGGTCATTCAACAACCTTTTCAAGTTTGGAAAATGCAAGGTTGCCAAGAAAGGTAGTTTGGGTTGTTGGTGATAACTTGGGAAAAAGGGTCCTGGAGTTTGACTGGCACCAGGTTGCCAGGAAAAGTTCGACTGCTGGCCTAGATTCTGGTAGAAACCATGGCCATGGATAGCATATGGATTTTGTGTGTGAGGAGACATCATTGACAGATTTCCAAAATAGGACATAGATGGTTGGGCATGCATTACATTCGAAGGACTTTGGGAAGGATTGCTCCATCTTGGTCCCGTGGGGATAGGCATAGTGCTTTGTCTAAGGTTCCATTGATTATGAAAAGAATTACCCCAGATTAGCATTCTTGACGAGGGAACCATTCCCTGCCAAGAATTCCAAGGCCCTACTGCGGAAGAAGTTCCTGGGTGTGCCCCCTGTGCAGGAATAATACCCTGCATATGAATAGATTGTCCAAAACTGGGGTTGCCCCCAGTTGGGAAAGTAGATGACGAGAAGGCGTTCTTAACAAACACACCAAACAAAGAAAATGGTGTCGAACCTACCGTCATATTATGCGAAGGTGGTCCTTGACTCCCTACTCCAAGTAAACTATGGTGTACAGGTTGCCCGACGGTTTGTTGATTCAAGCCACCGAGTGAAGGGGACAAAGGAGGTATATGACATCCCCCGTAAGGGAAAGCGTTAAAAGGAGCAGGAGTGCCCCCCATGTGTCCTTGCAGAGGAGCGTTAGATCTCCCTACCCCCAGACCTAAAGTCTGTAAAGTGGAGTAGGAAAGTACAGGACTTGTACTTGAACTAGGCATCTCGTATGAGAACGGAGAGCCTGTCGCACTTGGTGTGAAAGGAGTTGTGGCCGCCGCCAAATATGGAATCGAAACACTATGCGATGTAGAGGCAGTCGAGACCATGGTGGCTCAACTGGTGACGGTGGGTTAGGAGGTGGAAACTCTCCTGTGGTGACAACCATAGTGGGAATTGAAGAATTCCTAGAAGGAGTAACATCATTTGTTTCCATTGCTGCGTGCAACACTGTCTGGTACACGTAAGGATGAATAGGTACGATGATGGGTGCCGAAAGATCAATGGTGGAGGTTTCAACCAGACCAAAAGCTTGCGCTCCAAGGTCTAAGATGGTCGATTCCTCTGGATGTTGGTCGGGCACAATTTCTTGTGACCCGGTCGCTTCAAAAGACCCTTGTTGGTATAGCTTTTGCCTTAGTGGTGGCGGGGGTGGCTCCAGTTTAACCAGCGACAGGCCAAGAAGCCTTCGTGACCGACGGAGCTCATGATCCTCCACTGTGTGAGTAGATCAAATACACACTAGGGTAGTCTAACCCTTAAAAAAAAACACACACTAAAAAATTCCGTAGAAGATAAGACAGACAAACACTATATTAATTGGAAGAACAGTTACAACAACCAACACTAGAGCAACTTACCGGTGCGAGTAAAACTCGAAAACAGAAACACCCTCGTAGTATACTCTGCAAAGAATGGCCCGATGTCTATCCTAGGTACTACGGTATACCCCTGTAGTCACCTGTGTATGTCCCTAAAAAATATAGGCAACTAGGTTGCCAGTGCGCGAACAGTCACCAGGCGGGCACGGTCGAAAGTCGGGTAGACCACAATGAGCAGGGTATCGAGCCTGAAACCTATCAAGGGTATCGAAATCAGGTGGTTCGGAAGACAACTGAGGACCTCGAATGGATTCGAGACCCACGAAGCCCCGTGGCAAATGAAATCGACAGAATCCCAAAACAAGCCCTCTATATGTGTTCTCCACTACGATTGGTCCAACTTTGGAGGGGTTATCTCCTCTACCTTTCTACACACAACCTCTTGTTTATCCCCTGTGTTAGAGGGGGGTCCCAGATAACTTTCACGATACTAGACTTGGACACTCCCTAACTCAGACTCCAATGTTTGATTTTAATGGCCTTGAAGAGTTTCCTCTCCAACCTAATCCAAGGCCCTAATCCTGAACTAGTTGGTTAACCCTACAAACATAAAAGTCTAATAAATTTTAGATTTAGCGTTAATTTTATGGCTTGTCTTATGTCAAGGGGTATGAAAGTGAAACTGATGATGTTTTGAAAGACGAAAGTAAAAAATGAACAGAAAGTTGGAAACAAAAACCTTCACTTAATGCAAAATTTCAACAACTTTTCAAAATTTTTATTTTTATTTTTCTAAGATCTTTTGAATCAACAAACTTAAAGAAGGATTTCACTCGACTACGAGCTACTTACGATCTAATTAAACTATCAATAACTTAAGAAAACAAATATTTTTCCCTGGCTACTAATGCAAAATCACACTTGTCAATCAAACAAGAAAATGAAAGAGATTTTTATTTTATTTTATTTAAATGTTGATAAAGCAAAAAGGAAAAATACCAACAAGTAAAAAACCAAGAAAAAAAATTCTGGCCTAATTGCAGATCGCAAAGAATCAATTCAAGACATCACACACTAGCAACTTAAAAAATGACTCTCACACTTGTCTAAAAAACCCTAAAGAAATTTTTTAATGACAACTTTTAAATGAAAAAAACAAGCTAAGGTTAAGATCAACCCTAAGCTACTGACTGCTAGGATAGAGATTCAAAAACCTGAGAGGTCTAACTCTTGTCAAGGGAAAGGATGACTGCCTTACCCTCAACAAAAACTATCCTGCACAAGCAAACTACTGACAATCCAACAACAAGTGTGTGCACGCGAGTTGTGTAGATCCAGAGGGCGTGTACATGCGTGCTGGCCTTATACATGCCGCGTGTATCTATAAAACTCTAAAACAACTAAAAACAAACAATCCAGACTAGGAAGAGACCACTGATATTGAGAACCAGGATCCCTTGAAGGCTTAGACACTCTCTTTAACATAAAAAACAAACAATGTAAGGAAAAGAAATCGTAAAACAAACCAATCTGAGACAAGACTGCAAACAACCAAGACTTAGAAAGAATTCTAGAAAACCCCTGAGAATCACTGATTTTGATAGGGAAGAGGATGACTTCCTCCAAAATTTTCTGGAATCTACATGCTACTGCTACTTCTTCAGCTAGCGTTTACACGCGAGATGTAAGAGAGTAGGGCATGGGTACATGCGTGCAGACCTTATGCATTCCGCGTGTACCTCTGTGGGTCTCGAAAAAACACATTCAACCAAATAACAGAGACAGATGGTATGGAAAACCAGACTCTCTGCTAGCTCAGACTTTGCAGAAACTTCAAAAAACAGGCAAGAAAACCAGTCTTTTAAAACTACCCAAAAACAAATAAAATTCCTGGGAACCCTAGAGGCTTCCCTAGTACGGTCGCTAATTCTGTTGTGGTGGGAAATCCCCCTACGGACTAGAAAATAGGGTTATAGTATGCATGCAGATATGACCAAAAGAAAACTACTTTCTACNTTTCGTCCCAGACTTAATCCCCATTTATTTTCAGCAAATACATGGTTAGACCAACATACCTTGTTCCGGATGGTTGATGTCGATCCTTCTTGTCACTTGATTGCTTGTTGGCAACTCTCCTCTCAAGGCTGACCTGCATACAAAACAAGCATCAAACTACACATGCATTTTACCTACAGATTAATGGGTTAGAGATTCAAACATATATTTACCGAACTACGAAGAACTCATATAGTGGGACGGGAAAATCATTTCTTTATTATTAACTTTAATGAATCAACTTACAATGTCGAGACCGATCACTGCTCCGTGAATCCTGATCCTGGGCTCCTCTTCAAATGTCCTTCAACTTCTTTGCTTTGTATCTCTTCTTGCACAAGGATGGCCAAAGGGTTGGGACAATGGGAATATGCAATTGGGCAGAGTTTCTCTACTCTTTTTCTTCTCTTCCAAATGGGACCCCTAGCCCTTCTTTTATAGGCTAGAAGAAGCTAGGTATTTGGACGAACCCTCGGTCATGCATGGCCGGGAGTTTCAGTTAACTCACCCAAAGCTATGTATTCCGTAAAAAATTTTCCTTTTTTCGTGCTTTTGTCGGTCCACGTGGGCTGTTTGAGGTCAGCTAGCGTGTACACACGTGCAGCAATGGAGTAGGGCACGTGGGACCTTATAAAAGAGGTTTTTTAAAGAGTTGTTCAATAATGCTTTTGGAAAAGAAGGGATATGAGATGGCTTGATGCCAGGTAATCATGTATGGTACAAATTAGGGTTATAACACTCGTTCAACTCCCGCTTCCTCGACTTGTGGTTCCAATAGGCTCTAGCCAGATAACATGCATTAGGAGCTCCTCGGCGGCTGATTGTGCACCTAAATCAATCGGGATTTGGTTTCCCCCCCTGACTTCCTTATTTTTTCTAGGCCTTTCTCTCCTCTGTGGTATCTTCTGTCAAGGAAGTGTGGCTTCCAACCTATGCCCTTCTGACGTAAATTCTTCCACTTCGGCCTCCGCATGAGGCGATACTATTTTTTCCGCACGAAGGCATGAATCTCCCTTTAAAGCCTCAGGAACACACCCACAACAAACAAGAATGAGTCCCAAGCATTTTGTGGCTCAAGCATGGTGCTTCAGCTACCTCCCATCCCCATCTTGAGTTTTGAGGAGTTCCCATGGTGTGACAACATATGTAACTTATGCGTGGGTGACTTGACAAAATCCCAAAGAAAAGAATTTGATTGAGATGGGCTCACGAGACGAGTCAGTGCATAACCTCAACTGGTAAGTGGAACACATAAAAAACATGTAGAATTTATAACGGAGTGGGGAGTGAGCCAAAATGTGCCAGGGAACACTGAATTCCTTGCGACGGGATGTTTTAAAGAATTTTTGTGTCACGTCTGCACGATGGGTATGATCTGGGGCATGTGAGATGCAACCGATAGGAGTTGTAGAGAATGTGTGGTACGATCGCATAAATTTATTTTTAAATTCCCCAGCCTCCATGATGAGTTGATGATGGTTGATGAACTTGTTGATGCGACTCCTGTTTGAACAACTTGCCTCGACCTGAAGCGTTTAACGACTTCCCTTACAATAGTATCTAGCTCACTTGGAACTTTCTCTTACTTTTAGCACATGTTCGGATCTGACATCCTTTCCCGACCCCAAGGGCCAACCGACCATTGGCGTGACTTTGAATCTCATGTTTTCCGTACCTGATCGTTCATGCTATGGTGCGCAGATGTAACCCACCCTAACTGAAGAAAAATGACAACGCTAATAGATGCGGTGTAGGTAATTTGAAAGGTTGTAGAGATCACGTAAGTATCAAACAATCAGGCTTAGTGAGCTTTATAGGTATGCACCGGTCTAGATTATTCACGCTTACGTCTTTACATATATTTTTCCGAGTATTTTTCTGTAAGACATTTCTAAACGATTTTAATTCTGAGTTCAGGAAATATCCCTCTGACTATCGAGCAAAATTGGCTATGTAACCTCGTTGAGGAATCCAAGAGAAACTAGGTCCGGAGATCAACAAGGTGATGAAGGATATCTAATTTCCCGAGATCGGCACACCCGACAACTTCATTGACTTGCGTGACATAGTCGAATCGCACGCCAAGAAATATTCTTCATGGGCCGAAAGACTATCAAAGGCGACCGACACAACGCCAAGACATGTACAACAATTTCTAGAACATCCTATCAGTGCTCGGGCTGTGCTTCAACAATTAAGTGCTAGTTTGATCAAGTATAAGACACATGCGGTGGAGATCGGAGAATTTTATGCACTCCCAATCGAACAACACAGATTTCCATGGGCCTAAACCTGCAAGGAGTTGTTCATCAATTGGTCAGAGTATGAGAAAAGTCACCCTTTCAAAGGGATATATTGAGATGACTGTTGGAAAACTGTTAGGAGATAATGCCACGTGGAGAGTTTTGTTTTGTTTAACTGCACTTTAGCTATTACTTTTAGTTAATTTTACATTATAAATAAGAGCATTGACCGATCAATAAAGGGTCGATGGTTGCTGCAAGAAACTCTTCTTTTTGGTTTGTTAAGAACTATTTCTGAGCTAGCTTTAATTGAGAAGTCCTTCTGGACCAGAGACAAAGTTATTTTCATCAAATTCATGTGTGATTGGACGTGGAGAATAACTATTTCAACTATTTCCTATCTCATCTCATGAATGATGTTGTAATGAGTAAGAGCAATTAAATCTATTTTCAAGTTATCTGGTGCAATGTTTTGTTGTTCTTTACTTTAATGATGAAGATGAATCATTGTGTTATCATGTGATGGATGATCAAGTAGGTGGATTATTCTACTTGCCTTTGTTTTATAGCATATGTGTTTTCTTTTTGATAATTAGTATCTTAGACAGTAATTGGATGCTCACATGGTTAATGTATTATTACTAGGCATGTGGTATAGAATTGTCGTCTCCATGATTGAGTAGTGAGTTATCCCAAGCTCAACCTCTTCTCTAGTAGTTAAACTTAATTCTATTTTGTTGCCAAGTTGGTTTATACCGGCTTAAAATATTACTTCAATCCCACCTAAGAGAAAAACACAAAAATAGAAAGTCCCAACTAAAGGAGACGCCTTCGCAAGAAAACATAAATCCCATCGATTAATTGGCCGGATCGCAAGATCTGGAGAACCATTCCACTATTAAACACTACAGAGTGTAATTGGGCCTCGGTGGTGGGTTTGGTTCCTACTATTAAACTAAAGGAATTTAAGACCTATCCACAGGGCTCAAGTCTCTCCGAAAACATGTTTGTGCTTGTTCCCGTGCTCATGCGTGCGCTTGTGGTTGTGAGAAAATGGGTGGGATCGGGTGCAAGGATCTAAGGGAATTTGGAGGTATATATGGCCCCCACTCATGGACTCCTAATTGAAACTCAACAAACCTTCCCATCATCAATATTCTCAACCAGGTCCTCTATACCGAGATACAATGACTCGCTTGCAAATGAAGCCATTGCCAATTGCAGCAATCCTTTCAAGGTAAGAAGGGCCTTTCTTTTCTCTCCCAAATCACAAAGCATGTTTGAGTGTTTCTTGTTCCAATATTTCCGTATGGATGAGGCATATGAGTGCCCGAATCTATTTTTCATGGCTCAAACCCACAAAGAAATGGAACATGGTTGTGAGACTAGGACAAATTTGAAACAAGTCGGGGCAAGACCAATCATGCAAGAAATTGCAAATGACGCCTGATCGTGTCAATGTGGATCCCAAGAAGGTGGATATAATTAGGGAAGGGATAAACCCAACGAATATTCCCTAGGTAGGAAGTGTTAGCACTAGAAGTCACCCTCAAATTGCATAGAAGGTAAGCCCAATACCCATCAGTTTATACAGTAAATGTAAATTAGTTTTAGGTGATCAAATGGAGAGGACTCAATGATAATAACGTTCTAACTTAGAAATATGGAGTACCATGCATAAGAAATTGAGGTCTAGAATCAACTTCATTAAGTAAGTTGGAGTAAGGGTGAATAGAGTAAAGACTTTGGTGAGGAGAGTGTAGAGGTCTATTGTGGACATCAAGTCTTCCAATAGCCTAAGGAGGAAAAACTTAAACGCAAGATCCTCTTGAATTCAAATCTCAAAGAAACTGAAAGAAATTATAACAACACTATAATATAATATTCATCATAATACAGTCATAACAATCCATTTGAATTAGTCAATCATGAACTCTCTCAGTATCAGAGGAAAATAAGATGGAGCAAGAAAGATGACTTAGATTAACCAAGATGTCTCAAAAAACAAATACATAACCAAAGAACCAATGTTCTTCATAAAAATATTACAATAGCCCAGAGCCTAGCTCAACCATTCGACCTTAAAAACATATCAAAACTGTCTATAAATACCCAGCAATGCTGAAACCACCAGGAGTGTGATCGGACCACTACCTTAAAAGCCTTCAGTCGACGCCTTCTCTATCAGATTGTGCAGGTTTTCTCATGTTATACGTGAACCAAGCGTAGTTATGTGCTTTACAGGAAAAATTTCCCATAAGGAATCTTCATATTGTCAGCGTGCTTTCATGGATGCACTCTACAACACTTTCTAATTATGGGGTGAGACGAGGTCTCAACTACCGCCCCAAATCTTCAATAACTACCTTCATTGGGATTAGGACAGGGCCTGACACTCATGAATGTTTCCAGGCGGTGCCATACGAATTTTTTGAATCAATCCCGACGTCTCGAGGCCAAGCAGATCTTCTTCTGTGACCAATACATACGCTTTCAGTCTTTGGCACAACTCCTCTGAATCGCTCCATATTCAATGTGACCTAGGGCCATGACCCTATGAAATTGCACGATTGCAGGTGCGACCAAGAGTGGTTTGAAATAAAATTACTTTTGTCCTCGCAATTCACCATGAACCGCCACGCATCCCTTTCCAAAAACCATGGTTCTGATTGCGGCTTGCCCTTGAAATTGTAAAACGTGCGCACCTTCTGACCCTACAATGGAGCGTGACCATTGATATTGTGATATGATATGAGGCTTCTTGATCAACAACCCAACTTTGGTGCTTTAGATCGACGGATCAAATCTTCCCTCTTTGAATCAACGACTGAGATCTTCTTCGCGAATCGGCCTTCGGGAATTTCAATTCTCAAACCACATTTTGCTCTAAGAAAAACCTCTGGAGTTGAGGATCTGATGACGCGTGGAATTCTGGATTTGGATGGCCGAGATCTGCTTCAGGTCTCTGGGACTTTAGGAAAATCAAAACTCAAATCTGGCTTACTTCTCCATGGGCTTTTACCTGGAGCTGTGGATCTAATGACATGTGGCTCTGGCTAATCAACGACTTAGATCCATTTTGGGCCTTAGGGACTTCAACCCTTTGATATTTCTAGGCACTTCTCATTTCAAATCTCTCGAAGCTCATTTCCCTGAAGGCTTGGATCAACTACCACCTATCCTCTTTAATATCAACTACTCGTATTCACTTCAGGGCCTTTTGTTCTGGCTCTATACTTCACACAAGTTTTCACTCCCAAACATCCGTGAGTCGCTGATATGGACTGTTCTCGGAATCTTCGCCGTTGAAATATTAAAAATGTCGTTTGCTTATGATTTAATATCGAAATAGACTGTTTAAGAAAGATACACTTTGTGTTCATAGCTGTGACCTGCACGATTAAGGATTTGTACAACTGGCTGCGAGCTGAGAAAACAGGGAGACCAGGGTGCACGAACGAACAAGGGAAAACATAAAATGATTTTATCGACCGAAGGGGGAAAAAATTCAAGACTCGGCCTGCGAAAAGAATAAATACAGGGAAAAACTACAGACTTAGGTAGAAACCACAAACCCACAGGACTCTGACAAGTTCATGTGATAACATTTGGCTCCATAGGGGATGGCATGCTCTCTGCGAGCTACCAAGAACCAATAGTTCTAGTGTCTTAGTTTTTGGCTTATAATGTCCCTTATTAAAACCAAAATTAAAAGAAAAAAAATATATTTACAATGACATCGGAAGACACTTCTCGCTCAAGTAAAAAACTTCTTCAGAAAATGCCCATTTACATGGCTACCAAAAACTTCATCATCCTCCAAATCCTGCAATTTGTAAGTGTTATTTGAAAAAAACTCAAAATTTTTGAAGGGGCCAATCCACAAGGCCTCAAATTTACCGTGCTTTCCTTTATCTTGTTTAGGTGCATCCCACTTGAGTACTAGATCTCCCAGCTGGAAATCCTCTTTGGTCACCTTCTTATCAAAGGCCTGCTTGATCTTTTGTTAATGGTCATGTGCTTTGTCTAGTAGTTGCTCTCTAGTCTGCTGCACTTCTACCAACTGTTGTATTCTCCTAATCATATCATTTGGTTCTCCCTGGTAGTCTTGGAATAATTTCGCAATAGTTAAGGCAAGATAATAAGGAAAAATGGATTCAACTCCATATACAAGATGGAAAGGAGAGATACCAAGAGATCTCTTTGTTGTCACTCTGTCAGCCCATAAAGCAAATTTAAGCTTTGAATCCCATGCCTTCTTGTTTTCCTCTAAAAATATTTTGATGATCTTAATAAGGCTCTTGTTAGAGGACTCTGCCAGTCCATTCCCTTGGGGATAGTAAGGAGTAGAGTGAATCAATGTGATTCCAAATTGTTCACAAAACTTAATCAATGGTTCAGTCTTGAAAGATACAACATTATCAGTGACAATTCTGTTTGGACAACCAAATATTGTCATAATATCTTCAAAAAAACCAATGATTGTCTTGTGGGAAGCATTTCTTGTGGGGATGGCCTCTATCCACTTAGTAAAGTAGTCTGTGGTAGTCAAGATACACCTATGCTGACCACTTGAAACAGAATGAATTTCCCCAATGAAATCTAGGCCCCACTGCTGAAAGGGTCCTGAAGCTACCACATGATTTAATGACAAAGACTTGAGTTGTTTCTTTCCATATAATTTCGGACACTTGACACAACATATGATATTTGCACAGACATCAGTGAAGAGACTAGTCCAAAAATACCCAGCCCCGAGAATCTTGTAGGATGTGGTTCTCCAAAAGTGATGCCCCCCAGATAAACTGTCATGAAAATCATACATAATATTTTGGGCTATCTGTGGGTCTAGACATCTCAAAATCACTCCTAAAGGGTCTTTCCAATATAAAACTCGATCAATCAGACAATATTTAATTGATTTGAGCTTCAAATCTCTTACCTTGCTCTTTCCCATGCCATCAGGAGGTTGTAACTTCTGTAGGAAAAATATAATGTCTTTGTACCAAGTGCATCCTTGTAATATCCCCAAGGACAAGCCCCAGTTGTATTTATAAATTGAAAACATGTTTTGTAGGCTAATGAGACAAGTTATAATAATCTAGGAGGCTTATTTGGTGATTAGGCCGGAGAGCCTAGGTTTTAAAGGCCAGGAGCCTGATTTTGTATATGTAATTATGTAGATCATTAATATAATATATAAACATCACTGTGTGCCGATCGGCCACGAAGAAAGAGTGATGGGGGACTAAGCTTCTTCAGAATGGGTAAGGGAGAGGGGGATGAAAGGTTGGAAGAGGGGCTAAGCTTGAGGGATTAAGTCCTTGAATAATAATTTATTATTATTCCAAAGTGGTGTGAAAGGTATATTTTTATCCTAAGTTCCTGGAAAAGGGAACACATACTTGATGGAGTGCATGCAACTTCATGGGCGACATGTGTCGGCCCAGGCACACACAACTTAACCCAAGAATTGAGATGTGATGGGGGTTCATCCTCCATTCTTATGTTCACTGTCTGAACCATGTGTGGTGGGTGTTTGATCTCCGCATACCCTCACGCAACTCTAAAACCAGAAAATTGTGATGTTTTCCTGAGAAGCCAACACATCCTCCATCTAAACCATTTGAGTCTACATTCGACCTCTGCGTTGATTCCTTGTCACGCACCCTGAAAACCAGTGGAAAACCCATGGACTGAGCCGTGTCTCCTATGTTTTTTGTGAACCCAATTTATCCACACTACAAATACGATCTCATGCTTAACTGTTTGGTTTGCTGTCTTTTGTGAAACTTGAGCATATCGTAATTGTCTATGTTGTTTGTGTTATAACTGTGGGTTGTTGTGGCCATGCTGTCCCTTGGCTGAGTGTTATTGGATACCGTCATTTTTCCCTTTCTGAGCCTTACTATTGTCCTCCTTGTGTTAGAATGGAGTTGAAGAAGCAAGTTGTCAGGCCTGTGTGCAACACTCCCTCTAGGTGAGGGAGGTGGTTGTGGTTGAAGAGGCAGGTTGTCAGGCCTATGACCGACTCTCTCCAGGTGAGAGAGTGTGGGGAGGAAGTGAGAAATCCTGGAAAGGGTTCTGTAGCTGCTACAGATCTAGGAGAATTCTAGTCCGGCCTGTTGTTGAAGCCCAAGGCAAGGGAGGTTTAGCAGCCGAAGGACTGTCCTGGTGATAGTGAAGGTGTATACTCTTGGGGTGGGACAAGCGTGTGGGGAATTAGTGTCTGTGAACAGTGGGCATAAGTGGCTCTTGGGAGAGAATCCATCCTCATAAACTGTGTGTCTTCCTGTTGACCTTGCCTAGCCTAGGATTCCCTTGCCTGATGGATCTTAGTCCCAGCTCGGGGGTGACCTACTGTTGAGAGTGATGAGAAGTGCAATATATGGATGGGAGGTTCGTGGAAGGTATGCACACAGTTGGTGGTGTTATTCCAGTTGAAAGATAAGTATAATTTATTTACTTAATTTTATGTTATGCATAATGCTGGAATGTTATCATGTGTTCCGTTGCATGTATGAATTGCTATTAATTCTACTTAAATCTGAATGGTAACAATAATTCTATGTTAAAATGTGTTAATTTGATTTAATGCATATTATATTTATATGTGAATATTCCGTAGTAGTGGCATTTCCCGGTCTCTGTGGTGGGTCGGGGATGCTACAGTTTGGTATCGCAGCTAAGTCAGAGATGAGTAGGTAGCATTTCCCAGCCCGTTGGTGGCCGAGGATGTTACAATATGGTATTAGAGCATGGTTTCAACACTGAGCCTGGATGGGCCATGTTAGTGGAAAATGAAACAAAAGTTTCGAAAGAATTGTTTTCGAAGTAGACAAAACTCAAGTTCTGACCCAAGGTTTCTATTGGCACAGGGGCAGACCCAGGGTTCAACGCTACAACAACACACCAAAAAACCCTAACTATCGACCCTTTCGGAAACACCTACGAAGAAAATGAAGTGTCTCCCGAGGTAGAGGTAGGGGTGGCTACAGGACTTAGGTGTCTGCAACCTTAGCTGGGACATAGATTTGTGATTGTAATACTTTAACAAAGCACTTAGCACCAACAATTCATCAATATTTGACCACTATCTACTCCGCAGATAAAACAGAGCATCGCACCATTCATCCAGATATGATGTATCTAAGCACTTATCATAGAGACGTATATTAGATATAGAAGATTCAAGCACTAAGCACATTCACATAGGTCAGATCTAACATCCATATACATCGTTAGCACAAAACATAAATAGATCTATCTATCTATATCAAATCACTTAGCAAGTAAAGACACAAACACATCAACACATTGCACAAAGCATAACAACACAACATGTACGTGGTTCACCCCCACCCTGGGGCTACGTCCATCAACTCTTATTCTCTTCTATTTTCTTCTGTTAATTAGTTACATGCACAGAGCCTCAAAAACCCTGCTCCACATAGGACAAGAGATCTATGCACACCTCACCAGATCCTCCTTCCCTGAGCATGGTTACATCACTAAGCCTTCTACAGTCACTTGCACTCAGCTCTGCAAGCTTCACATAGTATGCACATAGCACTTACAATCCTTCAATCACATAAATTGATCACTAACACTTAGCACAATATCACGCAGATATATATGCCTCCCTTATATTGCCTAGACATCTATTTATACTTTACAAAATAGGCCTAAACATGGGTAAACCCATGAGTCGATCCCATACCCATTACATAATCCCAAATCCCAAAAAGAACCCAAAAAGAGGCTGAGATCCCGTGATCTATGATTCGTTTTGCACTCCACCTTCAACAGGCTGTCGAAGTCCCAAAATAGGTCAAACTTGACCAAGGATCTCCCAAAACTTGGTCAAGGGCCAACAGGCCCCCAACACTCACCTGTGACTCGTCCCGAGTCACTCTAGTCTGGGTAGTTCTTCTTCAAAATCCTTGAGAGTGGCTCGAGATGCTTCGACTTGTTGTTGTGCCAAAGCCTTCTATTTAGCGAAATCTTGGATGACTGCATCGTTGACAGGTCCCTCCAGGCATTGTTCAGTTGCAGTGACAACCTGCTTGAGTTCTGTTCCTCAGCCTTCGACCTCTGTGAACAATTGGTAAGCCTTATCTTGTACAGGTTGGAGCCTCTGATTTACTTCCATAACTCTGCTCTGGATAGTGTGGATCTGTTGCTAGGTGGTGCGTTGCTCTTGGGATCGCTTCATTCTTTCCACAACTGACAGGGGCTTCAACTACGCATGTATTGTCTCTTCTTGCTGCTTTGCTTCCTAGAGCTGTGACTCCAGTGCCTACAATTATGGGTTCTTAGTGAGTTTCTCATACGTTTGGGCACTGCGATTACTCAGCTGCTTGGATTCCATGGAAATGGCCTTTATCCTTTCAATTGTCCTCCTGGCAGTTGCTTCTCTTTCATCTCTGACATCCTGTGGAGTCTCAGGCACTGTGCAGAGTTCTAAGTTTGCTATGCATTGCTGTAGTTTCTAGATAGCTTCTATGAGCTGCTCTACTTGCTGCGTGACTCGGTCCTCTGCCTTTATTTCTAAGACTGTCACAGAGCAAAGTGCTCTGCTGACCGCTTCTTTCACTTCGAGTTTCTCCGCGAGCAATTGTTCTTTTCCTTGCTACATATATGATTTTTCTTCATCAAACTTCACTTGGAGAGAAATCTTTCCTATTCTGCAGCGTTGCATTGTTCTACGAGTATGCCTTATACTTGCCTCAAGGCCTGGGTGGCTTGTTCTATTTCTTCTTGTGCTTGTCGAAGGCGAGATTTGACTGTATCAGCTAGTCGTTGGAGTTGGGTTGGGTCATCTCCCAACTCTGGTTCTCTTGATGGCAGGGGCGTAGTGGTGACTGCGCAGATGGACTGAAGAGCCTGCTGTACCCCTCAGAGTTCGACTTCAATTCTATCATACATTTCTTCTTGCTTGGCTTCTTGTTTCTCTGCTGTTTCTAGTGAAGCGTCGTTCATGATTGCTATGATGAAGTCAAAATCATCGGAAGTGAGGACAGTCTACATCTTGGTCATGGTGGCTTTTGATTTCTTCCGAGAAGAAGGTTTTGGAGGGGAAACCTTCCTCTTCTTCAAGGGGTCAACCTCATCTCTCAGTGGTGTTACTTCACCTAGATTCTATTCATCTTCTACTTCGTCATCACCCCCTTGGTCAGGTGACACTGAAGCAGTCTTTCCTGAGGTGCTACTTAAATTTTGGACCTCCTCAGTCTTCTTGGGTGTATTTTGTTCTTTATGAGTGTCCTATGGGCTGTCAAGATCAGATATCTCTATAGGGTTGGAAAGGATAAGGAGGTCAGCAGACCATTCCTTAGTGATCTCCTCAAGGTCCTCTTTTATAAGTTTATAATATGATTGGAGCTGCTCTTTATGTTCATCTTATTGTGCTATAATGTAGATGAAGTGCCGATCTGCGTTGAACTTCATTAGGGGTCAAAACCTTTGTAAGGTGTTCAGAGTCATTCGAGGCTCAACTTCGATGGATCTCTTTAGCTGGAGGTAATATGTATGAAACACAACATTTGACTGCCACTGTTTGTTCATATCACTTGAATACCAAAGGGTAGCGAACTTAACAGCAAGCGGTTCAAATGGATCGATGTCCGGGAAGGTCGCACCTTCCGGCATCTTCTAGGAAAAAAAGGCTATAAGGATCAGGAGCCATCTTAAATGGAACTCATAACCCTGATCCTAGGCTTTGCGACAGTATAGTTCAAGCTAATTGACTAGGTACTTCACCCAGTTCATCTATAATCCTGCTGCACACTTCCCCGCGAGGTCGAAAACCAAGCCCGTGACCTGTGTGGGTCGGTTCTTGCATACCAACTTTCCAGCTATTAACTGACCTGCTAGGCACACTGCGCCATTCTAGATGTAGGCTATCTTCTAGCCCCGCGTCCCCTTATCAACATTGTCATATGTGTCTTTAATCCTCTGTGCTAGCACACGATCTGTGGCCTTCCCTGGGTAGAATTCCAGTGGGTCAAGTCCTTAAATACTCAACCCCATGATCCTATGGATCAACATTGGATCGACTATAATACAATGGTATAGCCATAAATAGCCTCCATGGTAACATGACAGTAGCAGCTTGACACATGCGTTGAATTCCTGGTGTCTTCCGAAGTGTGGGATTTTCATGACATTTAACAAGGTGGACTGCGCAAGGTTCATCGTCCACGGCCGAGGGATGATCTTTTAGTTCTTACCCTTTGTCCTGGTTAGGTATTTGTATGGGGCTAGCATGCTGTAGTTTTTTCGATCTCCAAGGTTGAAGTCACTAAACTTCAATGCTGCGATCTTGTCCTGCTGCACTCAAACTGTGTGTATCCCTTTTGGGAGGTACACAATGACCATGGTGTACTCTAAATATCTAGGTACACTATCACGACTTACCGCGCCGGCTAGAGGCGGGATATAGTCGGGTAATATAGATGGGATCAAATTCGCATTGGCTAGGTCATCTCGGTGTTTGGTTTGCTTTTCTGTAGATGGTCTGGATGATCCAGCTCTACAAGAAGTCGACTAAGAGGCTTGCATTCCTCTCATCGATGACTCTTGTATACCTGCAGACATCGACATTTCTCTTTTGGTCATGAGGTTGATGAGAACTTCCTTGACAATTTTCTCTGCCACGCTGAACTCATTCGACATACACTCTCGGGTTTGAAAATATCAAGGTCGGAGAGTAATCTCTCAATGCAATGGGATAGATGGAAAAAGTGCGATGATCACTGTGTGAAAATCAACTAATCTGTGGACTCAAATCCTTGGTTAGAAAAAGTGTTCTTGGTGCATGACGCGACAGGATAAATAGATACTTGGTAACAAATCTCTTCTAACAGGTAAAAAGCCTTCACTAACTCAGTTCTGTCCATTATGGCGCGGTCCTAACAGTCTGGTGGCAAGCTGTCTAACCATTAAAGTCTTTCTTCCTGTTCGGGGTGTCAGGCGAATAGTATACTGTCTCTAACGACTATATTGCTTCTCCATGGAGAATTGACATGTGACGTCGTTCTGGTATTCCAACGAAGCTCCAATTTTGTAAATTTTCCTTTGGCGAAGTTCCCTCGGGAACCTTCTGTAACTTTTCAATCTTAGCTCTCTTCTTACTTAGTTTTCTATCCTTCTTTCCAGTGAGCTTCATCTTGGAATTCCTTTTTCCATTCTGATTCTTATCTTCTTTTTGCATAGTAGCTTCACGTTGTTGAGACTCTCTCCTAGAAATCAGGGGTAATACTTCATCTGTATCTGGAATAGGTACTGCAATCTTCTGTGGGTCTTCTAGTGTTCTTCCAGATTCGACATTCCAGTCTTTGGTTTTAAGTAGCTTCACTCAGTTCTCTTGTTCTTCAATCAAGTGTGCGATCTTCCTAGTCATGAAATATTTTAGCTCTTGCTTCTTTTTTTCTAAGACTTATTTTTCTTCCCTTATGGCTTGATCTCTTTCAATCCAAGGTTTTCTGAGCAACATAGTAAATGGAGTGTTGTCCGCAATAAATTTAACAACTTCAAATTCTTCTTCTGTCGAAGTTCCATTGGCACTCATAGATATTTGGGTAATATTTCCACATAGGTTTATCAACTTTCCTCTAAATAGTCCTATTCCTCCTAATGAAGGAATCATAACAAGCCTTCCTATAGCTTCCCAAGTTCTTTCTGTCATGATATTCACCTGTGTTTCCTCATCTAGAACACAGTCAATGTCGAAGTCTCCTATTCTTACTTCAATACATTCTTTTTCTTTGAAGACCTATGATAAACTGATATGTCGGTGATCATTCAGGGTTTCTTTCATCTGTAGCAATACTTTCTCTGATTCTTTCTAGGGTTTTTCCATAGTCTCAGTTGCTTGACTTTTCTCGTGGTCTCCTTGTCTCATATTCATTCTTTCAAGTTGAGCAATCATTCTAGGGCAATCCAAAACTTCATGGTCCATAAATTTGCAACAGAGGCAACTGGGTTTTCTACCAGGGCATTCCTTATCCAGATTTCCCGGTCTTCTGCAACTATAACAAAGGGTTAATCCTCTCTTTCTCTTAAATGATCTCCAACCTTTCCTGTACTGTGCGCTAGGATCATAGTAGTTAACCTGCAAACAATTCTTTCTATGATCCTGCATCCATTTGTTAGTCCAAACACTCTTTCTATACATAGGTATAACATATTTTTCACTATTCTTATCACATCTATGCATGTCAAATATTCTTTCATCTATTAGTGCCCTAGTTTTCAAGCTAGGACAAAATCTATCAAACATACCTAGATCCATACTGTTGAAAAAAAAATTTCCACTTATCTTACTTCTACAGAGCACAAAGCTTCCAGATCTAGAACTTTTTACTATTCTTACCTTTATCAGAGTACAAAGCTTCCATATATTACCTCTTTTATTCATATCTAACCTCTTTTCTTTAGCACAGAGCTTCACAAACTAACTAGAGTACTACACACTAGGGCGACAGATCTATGCACAAATATTTCACAATTTCAGATCGGATCTTTGCACAAAGCTTCTTCTTTCTCAGTTCCCAACAATCACAATTTCAGGTCGGATCTTTGCACAAATCTTCTTCTTACTCAGTTACCAACAATCACAGTTTCATGTCCCGACAACAGAACCATTCGTTGGCATAGGGGCAGACTCAGGGTTCAATGCTACAACAATGCACCAACAAAACCCTAACTACCAGCCCTTTTGGAAACACCTATGAGGTAGATGAAGTCTCACCTGAGGTAGAGGCAGGGGTGGTTGCTGGGATTAGGTGTCTGCAACCTTATATGGGACACATATATGTGATTGTAATACTTTAACAGAGCACTTAGCACCGATAGTTCATCGATATTTGACCACTATCTACTCCGCAGATAAAACATAGCATCACACCATTCATCCAGATCTGATGTATCTAAGCACTTATCATAGAGAGGTAGATTAGATCTAGCAGATTCAAGCACTAAGCACATTCACATAGGTCAGATCTAACATCCATATACATCATTAGCACAAAGCATAAATAGATCTATCTATCTATATCAAAACACTTAGCAAGTAAATACATAAACACATCAACACATCGTATAAAGCATAGAAACACAACATGTACGTGGTTCACCCCCACCCTGGGGCTACATCCACCAACTCTTCTTCTCTTTTATTATCTTCTGTTAACCAGTTACATGCACAAAGCCTCAAAAACCATACTCTGCATAGGACAGGAGATCTGCGTGCACCTCGCCAAATCCTCCTTCCCCGAGCTAGGTTACAACACTAAGCCTTCTACAGTCACTTGCACTCAGTTTTGCAAGCTTCAAACAGTATGCACAAAGCGCTTACAATCCTTATATCACATAGATAAATCACTATCACTTAGCACAATATCACACAGATATATATGCCTCCCTAACATTGCCTAGATATCTATTTATACTTTACAAAATAGGCCTAAACATGGGTAAACCCATGGGTCGACATACCCATACCCATTACATAATCCAAAATCCAAAAAGGAACCCAAAAAGGGGCCGAGATCCCGTGATATCTGCTTCGTCTTGCGCTCTGCCTTCGACAGGTTGTTGAAGTCCCAAAATAGGTCAAAATTGACCAAGGATCTCCCAAAACTTGGTCAAGGGCCAACAATTTCAACACAGATCCTGGATGGGTTGGGTAAGTGGTCATTGGACCCAAGGTTTTGAGAGGAAATTGTGTCTGGAGAACCAATTTCGAACCTAAGAACCTTCCTGAGTGCCAAGAAGTTACCTTGGTTGTGTTACGAAGCTCAGGAGGAGTAGCAGTGTTGTAAAACCACGATAGACATGGTATTGGGCCTTAGAGTAATGTGGACCTTAGGATCTGTTAGGGAGAAGGAAAATCCTTCACGACCGTCAGATCTAGTAATGTTGCGAGGCAGTTAGCCGTGAATTCCTTTGGAAATATGCAGAGTAACAGAGTTTGTTCTGCATCGTAGAATCTGTTCGGAAGGAAGGGAAATCCCTTAGGAACGTCAGATATGGGGAAGGTGCAGAAGGGTTAAACTAGAATCCCTTCAGACTTCATGAATTTAGTGAAGTCTGATGCCAGAAACAAGAGAAGGGTCAAAGTCTGAAACTCCAAAGTGAAATGGCATAGTGATGTCACTTGGTTTGACATGGACATATGGGTTGCGCGCCATGTGTCAGTGGGTTTTGAACCTGTAGAAATTTGAAATTTCATATGGAACGTGACGTGTGACACCCATATGATTGGGACACGAGTCAACCACTAGTATTTCTCCATGTGGCTTGTTGTATGAGCAGGGCTAGTGGTGTCGAGGTTACATAACGTAGTTAAAGGTCGGAGGACACACACTGGTGTTGATCATGATACATCAAGATCGATGACCATGAGTCATTGCGGGGACCCAATTTGTACGGGAGTTAATTCTCCAAGGTGGTCCCGCAATCCAAACCGCGGTTTCACTAAGGGGTTATGTGCCAACGTCAGAAGAATTGTGGGATGAAAAGTAGGTTACTCCAAACCACCGTTTCATTCCCCCACAATTAGAAAACATTAAGCGATGTGATGTAATGATGTCACCAAAGGTGATTGGGAATGTTCAAAGATTGACAGTTCAGATGCGCGGATGTGAAATACTCCGAAGTCCTGAATATTCGAAGTTCTGAAACTCAGACGCTTGAAGTTCCATAGTGAGTGTCAGCCATCGGATGCTGAGTAGACGTGGACTTTTGATCCACACTACTTCACGTGTTTGGTAATCCATAACTCCTAGAGGTTGTTATGTCGTGCTTTGAAAACTTCCGAAGCCGAAGGTCCGAGTAAGCGCTTGGTCACGAACCATGGTCGCCTGGGTTGGGAACTGAGAGAAATGGGTTAGTGCCCGAAAATTATTACAGAGCAGAGAAGATATTGGAAAGAAAATGAAATCTGAACGTTTTCTTAAATTAGATTGGTTTGAATGCGTAAACTGGTGAAGTATTGAATAAGTTTCAATTGTTTCTCTTCTTTGAGTTTTCGAGTGCAAGCAGTGCACATTGTCCACAAGGAGTGCGTTGATAGAGGTAATTTAACCTTAGAGAAGCTCAGGAGAGATATCATTGAACCTTCATTATTAGAACTGCAAGGAGTGCATAGGAAGAACTCTGTGTTGAGTTCAGAGAGAGAAAGAGTCATTGAGAACTTTGTAGGGATCTTCTAGGTGGGCATTGAGCGAGTGCAAGTGTGCACAGAGAGAACTCTTTATCGATTTCAGGGAGAAGAGTATTAGAGGAAGATAATCACAGTGTTGTTTAAAACTCTGTAGAAAATGCTCAGCAGGGCACAAAGTGTGCTTTGAGAAGAAGGTTTCCAAGAGGGCACAAAGTTTTCCTTTGAAAGGAAACAGAAGGGCCAATACCCTTAGGAGTTTGAGTAAATTGAAAATCTCAAAAGAGATAATGCTTACGAGAGAAAAGACGATATCCAAGAGGTAGACTCGTAGGAGAATGTTTAAAGGCCTAAACCTTTGAATATCCACAAACTCTTCCAAGTTGGAAGGAGTCAAAATCTCAGGAGGAGGAATGACCCCAACCATCAATCTGGGAGAGGGAGATCTGAACTGTTGGAGGTAGATATCGGTCATCCGTTTAGAAGCATCGTCAAGATCATGAGATCGATGGTCACCTCGCATTGCAGGGATAGAAGGTTCTCGATCTTTATGAAGTCGAGGGCGGGCCACAATCCAAACCATGGTTTTGGAGGAAGGATGCATGTAGGCTCAAGGTGAATTACGTGATGAAAAGTAGTTTGGTCTCAATCCACCTTTGAGCATGCCCATAATCACATGTTTACATGAGGTCACCGCCAAAGGTCACATCTAAGGAGGAGCCAAGGAAAAATGGGGACTGGACTTGCTAAAGTCCCGAAGTCCCGAAGTGATTTGGGACCGTCCATCGTCTGAAAGGACGCATGGTGGAAATCCATCAGTTTCGGGTGAAAACGCTTCGGGAGAACGCGAAGGACGACAGTTTGAAATTTTCGAAGCTCGGATGACCGAAGTAGCTGGGAGTCGTTGATATGGGTTGGAAATGTGTCACCAGATCATGAACTTCGAAGGATTGTACTCTGCGGTTTTTGAGATGTTGTGTTTTGGAATATTCTGAAGTGCCGAAGTCCCGAAACGAAGAGAGTTGTCGATGTGAAAGAGGAAATGTGACCCCATATCTGGAACTCCGGGAACGGAGCACTCTGGAGGAAAGAAGAGGGTGGAAGCGTTGAAGTCCCGAAGGAGATATCGACCGTTGATCGAAGAGAAGGTCGAAGGACCGTTGATCTGGTCTTGGTCAGAAAGAGTGGACTTGTCAAAGTCCCGAAGTCCCGAAGAGAATCAGGGCTGTTGATTTGGAGAGGACGCATGGAAGAAGATATGTCACTCCGGAGATTTGTGTGTGTGGAGACATGAGAAATCTCGAAGGCCAGAGAGTCGAAGTTCATCATAACCATTCGATTGTTAAGGACAGGTGTCATTAGATCTTCCACTCTGGAATATTTCCATACGAGAAAAACATATAGTTGAGAGTTGAAACACCCGAGGGCTAGAGAGCTGAAATCAACCGTAGCCGTTGATTTGGAAGGGAGCTACATGTCAACAGATCGTGTATATTTGGGATCGCATGTGGAAGGAGGATATATAGCAGCCATTGATTGCGGATCATTGCCAAGGGATTGGAGATCGACGGATGAGCTGGATTGTGGGGCCAGAACTTGCTCAGATGTTAAAAATCTGAGGGAGGGCCACAATTTATACAATGATTTTAGAAAAAGGATACGTGGTAGTTGGAGGTGAATTGCGGGGTGAAAAGCGGGTTGGTCTAAAACCACTCTTTCCCGCGCCTGCAGTCACACACTTACGTGAGGTCATATCCCATGGTATTATGAAGGAAAGGGCTAATGAAAAAGGGGGTAACATCTGAAACTTGGAGTTTTGGAAGCACGCAGGAATAGCCCATGGGTCTGTCAGGATCTACGCCTAAAGGAAAAAGGGGCCCTGTGTTTAATTGTTTTGGGTTCAATCATGAGCCCGAAGAGTCAATGCGACTCATAAGTTTGAAAGATCCTTTGACCAGTAGGTCAATATACCTCGCTGAGGTAGGGGCACTGCGTTGAAAGTTCTTAGGGTATAAATAGTCATGTACAGTGACTACAATGAGAGAACAAGAAGATTCACGAATCCAGGAAGAATTAAATACTTCTGGGATCAACAAGAAATTTTTTTATAAGGAGAAAAAAATTGCTGCAATTTATGTAGCAGCTAGTATGGTTATGGATGGTTGGGTCAACCAGAGGAAAGAATGCTTGCGTGTTTGCAAGTGTTGTTGGTGATGTTGTTACACAAGGAGGGAAGCAACAGAGAGATAAAGTGTTGGTTATAAGTTTGATAAAAGAAGCATGAAAGATTATACTGCCATCAGACTTTCAGGTAGTATAAAATTTATTAATGGATGTCATGCAGGTATGAGTTTTTATCACTCTTTTTGCATAATTTCTGAAAGAACATTTTGGTAAGAATTTCCTCAGCCATAGTTATTTTATAAAATCATAAGGTTATATTATGGAATGCATACCACTGGATGTGGTAAAGGCTGGAGGCATGTATTAATTCAAATCTTTTTATCTCCTGAATGCACACATTGACATAATAGAATGTCATGTTAATTTGGTCATGGGGTAATAACTAAAGAATTAAAGATAAGAACTGGTTATAGGAACGAATTCCAGTAAGTTAGTCATGTATGAGACTAGGACCTGGTTGGATATGGAAAGGTTATGAGCCACACAGGTACTAAAAGATTCCTACTTTTAAATAAAACTTGGGCTGCAACCTTTTTGCTAACACTAATGAACACCAAATAATTATATTCTTGGTGTAGTGTTCGGGTCGAAAAGGAAGGCGTCCAATTAATTGGGAAGACAATAGGAAGTGTGTGAAGAATGTGTCAACACATTGGCCAGAATTCCAACTTGTGGATGGTGAGATACATCACTGAGATAAAGAGCATTATGTAAAGAGTGTGCACCTTCACTGTCACATTGTCCATCGGTTGTTACACCTCCCTTTCCTTGGGCTTTAGCAATAGGCCGGACCGAAAGTCTTAGAGAACCGTGGCTCCCGGAGTTCCAACCGCCCTCAGATATTTCCAATCAACATCTTCCCTGAGCTACTCTTTGTAGTCAACATTCTAACTTTAATCAACATCATCTCATCTGCATCACCCACATGCAGTTATCATGAGAAAACATAAAACAATTCATTTAGGAACTCCAATTAGTTCGAAAGGGAATTCATCTTTTATCCCCAAAACATGAAATTATATTTCATAAATCATCTTGGTTGTTGCCAAATTAGGATTGAAACCTTCCTTGTGGTTTTCCACAAGCACCAAACTGCATACTATTTTCCTGCAAGGCTTCATCTTGCATACTGCAAACAATTGTCAGTATTTCCTGTACATCATAATTCAATTGCAATATGTATAGAACCATATGAATCGAACTTAGAATTGCCTGCACCTAGCAATTCAATCACCATTACCAAACAACTTAACCAAATAGAATGACTCATCATTATATGCATATGCATGTTCATAATTAATAACAATGAGTTTATTATTTCAATTTTTTGAAAACAAAATTTTGTGTAGTCTCTATTCATGTGACTACCTGGCTTGCAACTTTCCTGTTGCAATGTTTAACAGTTCATAAAATGTTCTCAACTTCATGATTTAGCAACATTTCATCCATTAGTATAATTATTTCCATGCCAAAAACATATATACATGAACTCACAAAATGCATTCAGCAAAGTGCATTTAAGTATACAATTCCATCATGTATGAGTGCAACTCTGCCCCTTACTAGACATGAGTACAACTCTCAATGCCTATTTATCCATATATGCCCCTTACACACACACACACACACACACACACACACACACACACATATATTGCATATACGTTTGCATTTCCTACATCCATGACTGTACATAATGTGTTTCATATTTCATTGCTTAAGAAATATATATTGTTGATACTGAGAGGGGGGTGAATCAGTATCAAGTAAAATTTAAAAACCTTTTTCAACTTATACTTAAACCATTCCTTCTTTCTGGTATCCTGGTCCACTTCTCATCAACTGTCTGTGTAGCTCTTTCTTCAACCTGCTTGTTGGTATTTGCATCTTCTTTGTATGAAGTTTCAC
This sequence comes from Picea sitchensis, assembly GCA_010110895.2. Classification (NCBI taxonomy): domain Eukaryota; kingdom Viridiplantae; phylum Streptophyta; class Pinopsida; order Pinales; family Pinaceae; genus Picea; species Picea sitchensis. Next base: position 104,411 of record SNQJ01S0020587.1, on the reverse strand, counting down.
CCATGCATCCAAGATGTGTTAAGTCTT
>SNQJ01S0020587.1:76577-104374 GCA_010110895.2 Picea sitchensis | reverse complement strand
TGCATGTGCATTTTCCTTCATGTCCAAATACCTTTATCAATCTTGTGGTCCAAAACCCATGACTAGGGTTGACATCAATGACAACAATCAATCTTCCAACATATATACCTAATGCTAATCATGTAATCGATTGGAATGATATTCAGGTGGAGCAAGAAGGTGTCTTGCAAGTGAATTTGGTGCGCATATTGGACCGGAAAAGCAAGCAGCTCCAGAATTGAGCCATAGGGCTTGTAAAGGTCCAGTGGACCTGGTACGGTTATGAGGACGCGGCATGGGAGCATGGGGATGCTATGCGGGCAAAATACCCGCATCGTTTTTTGAAGATTTTAGAAATCTTGTTGATGTTGTGTGAAAGTTCCACTGAGGACAGTGCAAAAATAAGGGGAGGGGATTTTAACATCCCCAAGGAAAAGCCCCAATTGTATTTATAAATTGTAAACATGTTTTTTAGGCTGGTGAGCCGAGTTATAATAAGCTAGGAGGCTTATTTTGTGATTAGGCCGGAGAGCCTAGGTGTTAAAGGCCAAGAGCCTAATTTTGTATATGTAATTATGCAGATCATTAATATAATATATAAACATTGTTGTGTGTCGACCGACCATGAAGAAAGAGTGATGGGGGACTAAGCTTCCAAAAAATGGGTAAGGGAGAGGGGGATGAAAGTTTGGAAGATGGGCTAAGCTTGAGGGCTTAAGTCCTTGAATAGTAATTTATTATTATTCCAAAGTGGTGTGAAACTATAGTTTTATCCTAAGTTCCTGGAAAAGGAAACACATACTTGATGGAGTGCATGCAGCTTCATGGGCGACATGTGTCGGCCCAGGAACATGCAATTTAACCCAAGAATTGAGCCGTGATGGGGGTTCATCCTCCATTCTTTCGTCTGTTGTTTGAACTGTGTGTGGTGGGCATTTGATCTCTGCATACCCTCATGTAGCTATGAAACCAGAAAACCATGATGTTTTTATGAGAAGCTGACGCATCCTCTGTCTAACCCGTTTGAGTCCGCGTTCAACCTCTGCATTGATTCCTTGTCATACATGCTGAAAACTAGTGGCAAACCTGTGGACTAAGCCATGTCTCCTGTGTGTCCTGTGAACCCAATTTATCCACACTACAAATCTGAGTTCATGCTTAACTATTTGGGTTGTTGTCTTCTGTGAAACCTAAGCAATACTGTAATTGTCTATGCGATGTATGTTATAACTATGGGTTGTTGTGGCCACACAATCCCTTGGCTGAGTGTGATTGACTACCATCATCTGTTCCTTGTTGAGCCTTACTGTTGTCCTCCTTGTGCTGGAATGAAGCTGAAGAAGCAGGTTGTCAGGCCTATGTGCAACACTCTCTCCAGGTGAGGGAGGTGGTTGTGGTTGAAGAGGCAGGTTGTCAAGCCTGTGAGCAACTCTCTCCAGGTGAGAGATTGCACAAAGGAAGTGAGAACTTATGGAAAGGGTCTTATAGCTGCCACATAACTCGGAGAATTCTGGTCCGGCCTGTTGCTGAAGCCCAAGGAAAGGGAGGTTTAGCAGCCGAAGGCCTGTCCTGGTGACAGTGAAGGTGTATACTCTTGGGGTGGGACAAGCATGAGAGGAATGAGAGTCTGTGAGCAGTGGGCATAAGTGGCTCCTGGGAGAGAATCCATCCTCATAAACTGTGTGTCTTCCTGTTGAACTTTCCTAGCCTAGGATTCCCTTGCCCGGTGAAACTTAGTCCCAGCTTGGGGGTGACCTACTATTGAGAGTGATAAGCAACTCAGTCTATGGCTGGGAGGTTCATGGAAGGTTTGCATGTAGTTGGTGGTGTTATTCCAGTTGAAAGATAAGTATAATTTATCTACTTAATTTTATGTTATGCATAATGCTGGAATGTAATCATGTGTTCCATTGCATGTATGAATTGCTATTAATTCTATTTAAATCTGAATGGTAGTAGTAACTCTATGTTAAAATGTGTTAATTTGATTTAATGCATATTATATTTATATGTGAATATTCTGTAGTAGTGGCATTTCCCAGTATCTGTGGAGGGCCAAGGAAGCTATAGTTTGGTATCACAACTAAGTCAGAGCTGCGTAGGTAGCATTGCATGGCCTGTTGGTGGCCGAGGATGTTACAATCCTGCCAATGGGGGTATGACTTTAGGATCTTCATCAGAGAACTCATCTTGTTGATTCTCTGAACAACTGTTGATGAAATTGACCCCCAAGGCTTTATAATTAGATTTAGACATCAACCTAGCTAAAACTTGACCTTTAACCAATTTGGTAGGATTTATTTCAAGATCAAATTTTAGGATTTTGGCAATCCACTTGCTCCTTCTTCCATCTATGTCAGGCTGAATGAGGATCTCCTTCACAGAGGCTAAAGGGACATATGCAATGACTTTTGAATGTAGAACATAAACTATGAAAGATTCGAGAGATTTAACCAAATCATAGGCCTTATTTTCCATGATGTCATACTTTATTTCATCATCTCTTAGTTCCCTACTGAAAAAGGAAATGCGCTGCTCTAACCCTTCGACACTTTTCTGCAATAAAACAACTGCCACTGTGTCAAATGAAGCAAAAGAGAAAATCAGAAACTCCTTGGAGTATTTAGGATTGATGAGCACAAGTGCTTCAGTCAAGGCCTTCTTTATTTGGTCAAAAGAGTTACAAGATTTAGAAGTCCATTTGATTTCATTTCCTTTCCTCAACATGGTTGTGATAAACTTCACCAACTCAACAAAATTTGAAACAAACCTTCTCAGAAAATTAATTTTCCCCAAGAAAGACTGAACTTCTTTCTTGGATCTAGGGAGTGACAAATTTTGGATAGCCTCTACCCTACTTGAATCAATCCCCACTCCCTCAATTGACATAATGTTCCCCAATAATTTCCCTTCTTTCATGGTAAATGATGATTTTTTTGGATTTAGAGAGAGGCCAAATCTTCTACACTTCAAGAAGACTCTTTTTAGATGATCATAATGTTCTTTATCAGATTGTGAGAACACTGTTATGTCATCCAAATAAATGACTACAAACTTGTCCTTCTCTCCAATAAAATCTATGTCCATGGCTTGCTGAAAGGTTGCTCCTGCATTCATTAATCCAAAGGGCATCTTAGCATACATGAATGTACTGCAAGGAGTGGTGAAGGATTTCTTCTCTCTGTCTTTAGGTAAGACAGAGACTTGATTGTAGCCAGAGAAGCCATCAATCATAGACATCATGGATGCACCCATCACCCTTTGTAATATGTGTTCCTTCTTGGGCAAGGGGTAATTATCTTTCTTAGAGCTTATGTTCAGATTTCAGAAATCAACACAAAGTTTGATTTATCCATTCTTCTTTATCACTGGGACCAAGTTGGCCACCCACTTAGAAAATCTCAAAGGAACAATAATCTAGGCATCCAAAAGATTTTTTACCTCTTTCTCCATAATAGGTAGTAGCATAGGATTTATTTGTCTCAATTTCTGCCTAAACGGTTTGGCTTCCTCCTTTAGTGGGATCTTATGCTCGATGATATTTGTGTCATATGTTCTGAGGTCTTCATATGTCCAGGAAAACACATCAGAAAATTCTTTTAACAACTCAACGTATTCATCTCTTTGTTCTCTTGACAGGCTGCTTGACAATTTGACAAATTTTGGGTCCTTCTCTGTACCAATATTACACTCAAATACATCAACATCATTCGTTGAGCCTTTAAAATTTACTGCCAAATTGTTCCCGTCGAACAATATTTCTAAAGGAAATAGTCCCTTAGGAATGTGGTTGCTAGGCAGCTGAACAATATGGTGATTAGCAATTTTATTTAAAAATACATCAGCATGAGGGTTACTTTCAGAATCATGATCCTGATCAATGTGTAATGCAAAGAAATCATCGACAAAATCAAGAAAATTTCTGATCTCAAGATCATCCTCAAATACCTTCCAATGCTTGACATTGTTAGGTATAGAGGGTCTATATTTCACCTCTATATCATACTTGAGTTTAGGTGGTAGTGGGATTCTGAAATGGCTTGCTAAAACAACCAAAGAATCAACCGTGGTATTCTCCCTTCTTAGAATAAACGAAATGTTGAAGCTAAGAATAAATTGTCAATTAGGTCCCACACCTCATTTTTGTAAGTCCTAAGCCTAGGGTGCTTAGATTGATAAATATTTTTGATTTGATGAACAAGTAGCTCTGCATCTCCAAATACTGATAGCTCTTCCATCCCCATGTCCTTTGTAGCACTTAAACCTAAAACAAGAGCTTCATGCTCTGCCACATTGTTGGTAGCTTCAAATTCTAACTTGTAGGACAAGGGTATGGTCTCTTGACACGGTGAAACAAAGACTACTCCAGCACCAATACCTTCCTTAGAAGAGGATCCATCAAAGAACATCTTCCAAACAAGGGTAGTTGGAGGAGGGATTTCACAAAAATCAGTGGACTATTTTCTAATTTCAAGAGGAGGTTAAAGAGTATCAGTCAGCTGCAATATGTTGGATCCCAAATCAATGTCAAAAGAAAAAATAGGATGGTTGGCGGGGTTTGCTTCATCACTGATGATGTACGTGAGTTGTGCTTCCCTGTAGAGTCTCCTTTGTTCACCCTTGAATACAAGAATGGTGGCGCATGAAAGGTCCATCTACAAGGTTCCCTCTAGTCTCTTTATCCAATATCTAGACATGAGCATCCCAAATTTAGGGGGAACATCAGCCACTATGATATCCATGACTATGATCTTCATTGGCAGCTGGAACAGGGACACAACTAGGTCTTTGATAACCCCAAGGCACTTCACCTTTCTAGAGTCGAAAGAATACAGGTCGTGATAGGTTTTTGTAACCTCCAACCCGATCTCTTCCATGACAATCGTAGGCATAAGATTGTGAGATGCCCCTGAATACATCAAGCAGTTATGAAACACCTTATCATGGATGTTCAATGAAGTGTAGAAGGGGGGGGAGGAGTCATCTCTATCCTCTATCAAAGGCCCTAACATGACAACTGACTTTTCATCTAGGAGGTTAATCGAGTCTATGGAGTGAGATGCAGGTTCGGGATGGAAAATTTTTGATAGGCACCTTTTGAAATCCTCGTGCTTGACTAAGTCTGAGATAGGAACAAGGATCCTAATATTTTGAATCTCTTGCTCAAATCTATAAGAGGAGGGAGGCTTCAGAATCTCCTTCACCTCTAGGATAAGACTTTTGACCACTGGAGGGGGACTGTGTGCTTTCCTCTCTTTGTTGTTGTCTACCATATCTTTAGCAGGTTTCTTATCTCTAGCAGGCCACTTAGGAATGTCAGGCTTTGCTGCTTTCTTCTTGGATCTAAGGTTATATCTATTCAGATCGTTGTTGGTCTTTTCTCCTTTTCTCAGCTCATTCAGTTGATCACTTATGAGGGCCTCTTCGTATGTAGACTGAGTTAAATGAGGGGACAAAGAGGTATCTTAAGGGCAATGTATCTCAGGATCAATATCTTCTCCCTCTTCATTTTCATCAGTAACCAGGTTATTTTGGAGAGGAGTTTGGATTTTCTAATCATCTCTATCCTTGTTTCTCTGATCTCTTTGGATGATCTGAGGGGAATTAGTTGGTCTTTTCAAACTACCCCTATTATCAGTATTTTGGGAATTCCTATAGCTCTGCATTGCTTCTAATTCGATATTTTCCATTCTAGTAGAAAGTGATTTTAGTAGCTTGGTCACTTCATCCCTTTGAGGTAGGGCAACAAAGGAACTAGAAGTCGAAATTTCATACCTACCTCTTCCTCTATCTCTATCAGCTTTACTCCTAATTTTTTCAGCTGCCAATGTATTGGATTCTACTTCAAGGGCTACATCTTTCTTATGAGCCAAGGAGGTAGCTCTTCCTTCTCTCAACATGAGGAAAAAACCAGGGTCAAAATCATTAGAATAAGTCATCTTGGCAGAGGTTTATGTAGGTTTAATTTTGGTGGGAAGATTTTTATACATCTTATTAAATCTATTCGAGGAGTCTGAAACAAATTCCCCCTCTTCTCTCTTAAGTGCCCCGAATTCTGTAATATAATAAAGGAGATATTTTTTATTCCCCCAGTGTCTTAAGAATGAATCATCTAGAGAAACAATCCCATCAATAGATCTAGGAGGTAAGTCCTTAAACCAGTCCCTGACATCACCATCAAGGCTCTACACAAAAACTCTCATCCACACATCTTCATTTTTGATGACCTAAATCTCTGCAAATCTATAAAAGGATGCAATGTGCTCTTCTGTAGTCACGTCTCCCTCCCTTATGAACTGGGGCATGTACGTAAGGTAGTTTGTGGCTGGGAGAGCATTCATAGGCTAAGGTAAAACCAGAGGGGCGTATCTAGCAGCCAATATCTCAGCCATCTTGTTCCTAGGAGGATTAGCACCTACCATTTGGACGTGAACTAGAGGAGAACCATGAGGAGATGGAGTTTGGACAGGCGAGACTAGGGATGTGCTTCTGGGAGAAAAAGGAAAAGGCTCAGTGTTAGGAGATAAATATGAGGGGCTAGAGGTAATAGATGTTTCCCCTTCTGTAATTGAAACAACTCTAATAGGAGGAGGAGTAGTAAATTCTGGAGTAGGAATGTATTCTAAGGTCAAATCTCTCTCCTTCCAATTCACAACTTCAGGGGAGAAAGGGGTGTCAAAGCTCTCTCCTTCCAAGCCAAGAATAGGAGGGGAGAAATTGGCAGTTACTGGAGTTTGTAAAGAGGAATTATGAAAATTATCAAAACAACTTGGTACAATAGTGGAGGTACCTTTTTGAGCAGTCTTTCCCTTTCTGATAATTTCCTTTGGGTCAGCTTCAAACGTTGCTAGAGGCAACAATGGAGTGGACCTCATGTGTCTGCCTTTAGGAGCCAGAACTGAAACAATGGAGTCGAAATAGTGGAGTCACCAGGTGCAAGTTTCAATCTTCAATGGTACTGATATCTGATGCACCTTCAGAGTCGGAGCTTCTTTGTCATTCTATCCCAGGGAAAAGTCTTCTATTCATTCCCCGACAACGATGCCAAGAATGTTAGCACTAGAAGTCACCCTCATATTGCATAGAAGGTAATCCTAGTACCCATTAGTTTATATAGTAAATGTAAATGAGTTTTAGGTGATCAAATGGAGATGAATCAATGATAATAACGTTCTAATTTAGAAATCTGGACTAGCTTGCATAAGAAATTGAGGTCTGGAATTAGCTTCATTCAATAAGTTGAAGTAAGGGTGAATAGAGGGAAGACTTTGGTGAGGAGAGTGTAGGGGTCTGTTGTGGACTTCAGGTCTTCCAACAACCTAAGGAGGAAAAACTTAAATGGAACATCCTCTTGAATTCAAATCTCAAATAAACTGAAAGAAATGATAACTACACTATAATATAATATTCATCATAATACAGTCATAACAATACATGTGAATCAGGAAATCATGAACTCTCTCGGTATCAGAGGAAAATAAGATGGAGCAAGAAATATGACTTAGATTAACCAATATGTCTCAAAAAACAAATACATAACCAAAGAATCAGTGTTCTTCATAAAAATATTACAATAGCTAGGAGCCTAGCTCAACCATTCGACCTTAACAAGATATCAAAATTGTCTATAAATACCCAACAATGTTGCAACTACCAGGAGTGTGATCAGACCACTACCTTCAAAGCCTTCAGTCGACGCCTGCTCTATCAGATTGTGCAGGTTTTCTCATGTCAGACATGATCTAGGTGCAATTATGTGATTTACAAGAAAAATTGCCCATAAGGAAGCTTCTGATTGTCAGCATGCCTTCATGGCTGCGTTGTACAACACTTTCCATTTATGGGGTGAGACGAGGTCTCAACTGCCATCCCCAATCTTCAATAACTACCTTCATTGGGATCAGGACAGGGCCTGACACTCATGAATGTTTCCAGGTGGTGCCATATGAATTGTTTGAGTCAATCCCGACGTCTCGAGGCCAAGAATATATTCTTTTGTGACCAATATGAATGCTTTCGATCTTTGGTGCAACTCCTCTCCATCGCTCCATATTCAATGTGACCTAGGTCCATGACCCTACACAATTGCACGATTACAGGTGTGACCAAGGGTGGTTTGAAAGAAAACTGCTTTTGTCCCCACAATTCACCATGAACCACCACATGTCCCTTTCCAAAAACCATGGTTCCGATTGCGGCCCGCCCTTGAAATTTTAAAACGTGTGCACCTTCCGACCCCGAAATGGAGCATGACCATTGATCTTGTGATATGAGATGTGTCCTCCTAATCAATGGCTTAGCTCTGGTGCTTTAGATTGACGGATCGTATCTTCCCTCTTCGAATCAACGACTGAGATCTGCTTCGCGAATCGGCCTTCGAGAATTTCAATTCTCAAACCACATTTCCCTCTAAGAAAAACCTTCGGAGTTGAGGATCTGATGACGCGTGGAATTTTGGATTTGGACGAACACGATCCACTTCGGGTCTCCAGGACTTCGGGAAAATAAAAACTCTTGCTTCTCCATGAACTTTTACCTGGAGCTGTGGATCTGATGACACGTGGCTCTGGCTGATCAACGACTCAGATCCATTTCGGGCCTTCAGGACTTCAGCCCTTCGAGATTTATAAGCACTTCTCATTTAAAATCTCCCGAAGCTCATTTCCTCGAAGGCTTGGATCAACTACCACCTGTCCCCTTTAAGATCAAGGACTCGTATTCACTTCAAGGCCTTTTGTTCTGGTGCTATACTTCACACAAGTTTGCACTCCCAAACGTCTGTGAGCCACTGATCTGGACTGTTCCCGGAATCTTCGCCGCTGAAATATTAAAACTGTCTTTTTCTTATGCTTCAATATCGAAACAAACTGTTTAAGAAACCTACACTTTGTGTTCATAGCTGCAACCTACACGATCAAGGATTTATAAGACTGGTGCAAGATGAGAAAACATGGAGACCAGGGCGCACAAATGAACAAGGGAAAACATAAAAAGATTTTATCAGCCGAAGGGGGGAAAATTCAAGACTTGGCCTGTGAAAAGGATAAATACAGGGAAAAACTACAAACTTAGGTAGAAACCACAAACCCACAGGACTTTGATAAGTTCATGTGATAACATGAAGATTTCTTGGTTTCTCCAATTCTTATAGATGACCCGTTGAAAACTAGCGTAGTATTTCCAAAGCCATTGTTCGAATGGTCAAAGAGGTCCTATGCTTGGACCCACTGACAACAACGTAATATCGAATCATTCAAGTAAAAATTCACAGAGGAAATGGTACTCACTCTCCTCCATCATTCACATGCTCATGCTATTCATATCGATGCTAGAGATGTACCTATCAACATAATTTTATCACAAGAAGGAAAAGTGGGGATGGAGCAGAGGTATCCTATCTTTATTAGTAGTCATTCCTTCCATTAAAACTTGCAAGTGTTACTTAGAAAGTAATGAACTTGGAGTTGCTACAAATTATAGGCTAATATTGTATTTTTCTCCACAAAGGGAGAGCATGGGATCGAGCTGATGTAGATGTGCAATGTTGTTTGATGAATACAAGACAAAAGCAACTTATAAAGTTGGTAATGAAAAAACATTATCTGGAACCTAATGCGTGTTGTGTTTAGAGTCCATTGTTCATGGAATGTTGAGAGCACAAGTGCAAGAAGCACAAGAGAAAGACATGCGTTGTCATGAAGCAATCTCCTTAAAGCAGCAAAGTAATAATCACCCTTTGAACTTTGTAGTAGAAGATGATATTTAAGGCATAAAGGAGCAATGGTGACTTTTGATGCGACAATGTTAAAGCTGGGACAAAATTATGCTCAAGACTCGTGAGAGTCCTTGAGAAAATCACATGGAAACCGAAGACCCTAATGAGGTAGCTAGGAAACATGTCCACTGGAGGAACATGAAGAAGGACGTTTCTTAATATGAAAATATTCGCCACTTTGGTTGCATGGTAAACATGTTTTCAAAATATAATCCACCATGTATATTGATGCCACCTATGGTTACAATAGAAAGAGAAAAGAATATCTAAAAAATGAAGGGAAGGGGTTGTTTTTATTTCTACATTATGTCCCAATTTTTAGCAAGAAAGATGAAGAGTTTGCTCAACATGTGGAGATTATGCTCAATCACCACTGACAATATTTTCAGAGTGTGACTTCTTCAAGGGGCTGGTAGAGCATTTGGGCCATGCAGTTTCAAAGAAAGGAATTTTGGGGATACAAAGAAGGTTGGGTGGATACCTTTTCCATATTGCAACACCATTTTTAGATAATTAAAGAGGGCGAAAAGGTCGAGTTGGATGCAAATGCAATACAATAGTTTTTGAAATAGTCAATAAAATTTGATAGCATCGACACCCACACTCTGAAATCTTTCAAAGGCTTTTAAAGAACATATCAACGCTATTGGTGTAGAAATAGGTGCAGTTTGCCACTAAATGAAAGCGTGACGACTGATGAAAGCGAGAAGATGGAACAAATAGAAAACGAGCTTCCTCGCCACATAAGAAATCATTTGTTACATTAAATATCAAAAGCATTACCGATCTACAAACTAATGTGGAAGTTACACTGGATAGTTCATCACGATAGATCTAATAAAATACCAAAATATTTACTGTGAAGGTTGATTTCCTTTAGATCTCAAATTCTTTAATTATTGGTTTTCTACTTAAAAAGTACGAAATGACAGAAATGCGAAAAATAGAGAACAGAAATAAGTACTCGCACACCATCCAAAAATAAATGCAAGATGTGACCTAGGAAACCCAATACGGGGGAAAACCTGGCTAGAGGGTGAGGCTGCTATGCTCTCTTTTCTTCCAATGCAAGTACAAAGAAAGAGGCGCTCTTTTTTGAGTTTCCTTTGACACTGTGGCATGTATGGAAACGGTGAAATATATCCTCCTCTATTATGCTACCAAGGCACCACTCCTAGGTGCTCCACTCAACTGTGGAACAAACACAATTGCAAAGAATGGAACCCCCTTTTCCTCCTAGTGGCCCGATATCTAACATATCCCGATAGCCAGCTAGGGGTATGGTTTTGAATTTATCCACCTGCAATTATGATAGGGTTTTGGAACCTCTAGAGTATTCTTGAAATTCCTCACGCGACTAGCCCCATATTCCTGAGTAACGGGGGTTGATATGGCATCCTCTCGTTCCATGGTGGTCAACATGGTAGGCCAACTTGCAGGAGGCATAACGTTCGCATACGAACTCCGATTGAGGTGCTCGACACACCGTTGGAAAGGTATCAAAGTGTAGAATACAAAATCTTGCTCTAGAGTAAGCGGTCGGTCCATGCAAAAGGCTGTTTTATGCCTCAAAATGGATCTGAGAGGTTTCTGGCCTAAATTTTCCAAATCGGGACCTACCGCTAAAATGACCCCACAAGCCGATTCCTCCGATATTTTTCCACTCTAAAAGCATCGAAATAGATGAAAAAGAATATGATGATCCAATCCGAATCAATTACTTAAAGAATGATGAATTTGAAGCCAATAGATCATAGGCCATTATTGTGTTTTCTGTTAGGCGCTGACCTTCACTTGGTCAAGGGTTACATCACGTGATGTTATCCCATTGTATTAATGTGGTGAGGCCTATTTAAAGGGTTGGCGTATCCCATTGCAAAGCGTCACGAAGTGGCTAGACTAGCCGCGATGTTGGATAGATTGGCCAAGGTAACAATAAAGATATCTTTGAACCCGTTTTCCCCAATTAGGGGTTTCCAAGGTATATCTTGTGCGTGCCTCTCATGTTCTCTCTCTGTCGTTTCTTAATATTTTATTCTAACAGAGAGTTTGGAGATGGGAAATACAGATGGACAATGAGGGATACAAGCCGAAGCTAATTTATAGAATCATAATTAAAAATATGGCAGCAAAATACACCGTGGAGAACCGGTGCAGTGTGTTGATAACACATAGAGTAGTAGTCAGAATTTATCACAAGAAAGAAATACAATGTCAACAAGTAGGCCCCTTAAGTCAATGCGGTAATCACCTTCGAGGATTTTGAATAGACCCTGATTTTTTATGGCATAATGGGCCAATAGAGATTTCAAACCTGTTGCGTTAAAGAATAAAACTTTGAGAACATTCAGTGATAGACTTTTAACAAGTCACATGGAAATCTTGGTAAATACCATGAGGTGACTAGGAAAAATGCGGGGTTGTGGAACATGAAGAAGAAAGCATCTCCACACAAAATTAGCTATCGGGCGAGCTAGGCTAGAAACAAAAATCTTGCAGGCACGTTGATGCCATGACAAATCCTAGAAAATAAATGGGAAGACATTCTGAGATGGATATATCCATTCCTTGCCCTATAACACATGGTGCTAAGGAGGTAGCTAGAATATCGATTAGTGGAGTATGTAAAGAAAAGTATAGTGTACCTAAACATATCTGGAGTGATGGGTGCTCTGTTTCTAAAGAAAATTGAGTGGACTTAACTTTTAGTTGTTTTCATATTCCACAATCATATGGTTAGAGAAAGAGGGTAGGCCTAGTTGCAACACGACTGGTTGAGCACCCATCTGACAACGTGTCCAAAAGGTTTCCTCTTGTGGAGTTCTCTATCATCATAAGTATGCCTCCATTTAGAGTAATGCATGGTTGTGTCCCCCGTGTTTCTTTTGACCTGGATATAGAAAATTTGAAGGGGTGGAAACGTTGTATCGATATCAACATAGAAGTGGAGGAGATTTCAAGTTCTTCATCATTTCGTCCCTTTGTTGCGTGAGAGCTTTCTCAAGCAACAGATTGATAGAATCATTTGTTTTGTCGTTTTTATTTTCTTCTGCCATGGAGGGTTTCTTGGTCATGCGAGAGCGATTTTATTCAAAAGAGACAAGCTCAAGACCCAACTTTCTATACTCGGACCTTGTTGTGGACATGCACTGAAAAAAGTGATCAAGAGCATCCTGCTTTGATACCACTGATCCAGATTATTTTCAGCACGAAATGAGAGTAGAGATATAATAAAACAATGTATATAAATATCTTGGATATCCAATAATATAACAAAAATGTATGAGAGATTCAACCATAAACACAGAGATACAATAATACACAATTTTCTATTAATGAGCAAAAATGTACAAAGACTGTAAAAATACAGAGTGAAAGACTCGCTAGAATGGTGGCAACTTATCTATGAGAAGAGATGTGACGACTACTCATATCCATGAGAATATGGTTTTACAATGAGGCTCCACAAGAATTTATATCATAAAAAAAATCCAAAACCCTAACCCCAGAATATGAAAAGCCAACAATTTTGTGGACCCCATTTTGGGTAGTTTGGTGTATCAACTTCACGGGGGCGTAACTTTGGCATATGATTTTCGTTTGGGGTGCACAATAGCTCGTTGGAAAGGTATCGTCGAGGAGATTAATTTTGGGGGATCAATTAGAGCCTTTAGCGATCATTGGGAAGCTTGATCTCGAAAAACCTTCATTTAGGCCCTCAAAATGGCCCCGGAAGTTAAAAACTGCTAAAAATAGTAAATTACCAAAATTGTCAGAATACTATTTTGAGCCAGTTGGAAAAGGAGGGTGGCCATTGATATCTACCTGGATCAATCCTCCCTCCTTAGGAAGCAATGGTCTCCATTGCGTTGAGTGCCCGAGGGAGAGGGAAAAGTGTTTGTTGAATCTGCATCTTGATGAGTTGCTTGCCTTGTTGGAGAAGTTGCAATGCTTAGCATGTTGAAGGTTGCCACAAACTTGTGGTTGGAAGGGTTGGAACTTATTGACTAGTCTGGCTACATGAGATGCCTGTGTGTAGAAGGAATATTTACACTTTGCTGCAATCTTTTCGACTTGCTTTTGTTGGATAGAAGGTGGTTGTCTAAGGCTGCAGTGGTGTTCTTTTGTTCACGCTTTGAACAGACTGTGAAGAAGATGAAATTTATAGTATGAGATACTACCTTGTGACACTATTTAGGTGGGACAATAGTCATAATTACCTCCAGTATCTTGTAGAGATGACCCCCCAGAGTTACAATGACACTATGGGGTCAAGAATCATACATAGCATGGCGCTTCTACATATATGGTTGGCCCAAGAGAACATCACAGACATCCAGCGGGGAAACATCACATAATACCTCATCCTTGAAGGGTTGGATGTCGTATGACAATCGAAACTGTTGTCTGACACAAAGATATCGTCCCTGGCGAAGCCACCCGATGTTGTATGGCTGTGTGTGTGGTGTTTTTAACAATCCCAACTGTTTGACGACCTCTGTTGAGATGCGGTTCTTTTGGCTTCCGCAATCAACAATAAAATGCAATGGGGTCCCCTTCACCCACATCTGTGAATGAAAAAGGAGCTCCCCCTCTTCAGGATCTGTTGGTTCTTCTAGTTGAATTGCTGCAGTCGCGACAATAACAGTGGGGTATTCATCGATGATCTGTCTTCTATCAGTATTTTCTGAATCATATTTTGAATCAGGGTTCAAATCCTTGTCTTTGATCTCGACCACCAATGACTGTTTTGAGTGACATTCATCGGTTTTGTGCCAGGGGATTTTGTGGAAATCACACCATTTTCCAGTGTCCTTCTTCATCTTTCTGTGACCCTTCTTTTCCTGTGGCTTGGAATGGTTTTCGAGAGACTGTTTTTTAGGGCCATCTTTATCATACTTTGGTTGTTGCGGATTTGCAGACCCGAACTCATGTTTATTTTGGTGCTTAAATTTTTGCTCTATTTTAACAACATATCGTTAAGCAACACTGAGTGATGAGATGCCCATACAATTCATTTTAGTTTGGATGTATCTGTGTAGAGCCCCATGGTATTTCAGAACCAAATGTCATTAAGAGTCTTTGATATCCAACTTGGTGTGAAAGGTATGGAAGGTATTGGTGAAATATGAAACTTCTTGGCCCCTCTCTTGCCGCAGTGTGGTCCATCTCATGTACTGGTCCTCATAGTTGCCAACAAGGTAATATTGTTCCTTTACCGCATCCAAAAAAAAATCCCAAGTGGGATCGACCCCATATATTCTATAATCCTCTATGGAACTTTGCTCCCAGTAAGTTTCCCACCATTTTTTGACATGGGGGAGAGACTTAAGGAGTGTGAAGGTGATCTTTTCCTTGTCGGAGAAATTATGAACAAAGAAATAACCTTCTAGCATATTTAACCATTTTTCTAGGGCATCTGCATCTATCTGTCCTTCAAATATGGGAATATCAAAATTGAGTTGTACCTTGAAAAGTCTAGGTGCCTCAAAAGTGGTTATTTTATGAAGATGCACCTATCACTATCGGCATGCGTTGAAGGGTGTGGGAAAAATTCTCCATCATTTTGTCCCTCTGTCACGTGAGAGCTTGCTCAAGCAACAAATTGATAGAATCATCTGCTCCGTCATTTTTGTTTTCTTCCACTATGGAGGGTTTCTTGGGCATGCGAGATAGATTGTCTTCAAGAGAGACAAGCTCAAGACCCAACTTATTATACTTGGACCTTGTCGTGGACATGCACTGAAAAAAATGATCAAGAGCAGCATGTTCTGATACCACTGATCCAGATTATTTTTGACACAAAATGAGAGTGGAGATATAATAAAGTAATGTATATAAATATCTTGGATATCCAATAATATAACATAAATGTATCATAGATGCAACCATAAACACAAAGATACAATAATACACAATTTTTCTATTAATGAGTGAAAATATACAAAGACTGTAAAAATACAGAGTGAAAGACTCGCTAGAATGGTGGCAACTTATATTTGAGAAGAGATGTGACAGATACTCGCATCCATGAGAAGATGATTTTACAATGAGGCTCCAAAGGCCTTTTTATCATAAATAAAATCCAAAACCCTGACCTTGGAAGATGAAAAGCCAACTGTTTTGTGGACCCTGTTTTGGGTAGTTTGGTGTATCAACTTCCTGTGGGCGTAACTTTGGCATACGATCTTTGTTTGGGGCATATGATATCTCGATCCAAAAAAAATTCATTTAGGCCCTCAAAATAGCCCCATAAGTTAAAAGCTGCTAAAAATAGTAAATTACCAAAATTGCCAGAAAATTGTTTTGAGCCAGTTGGAAAAGGTGGGTGGCCACCGATATCCACTTGGATCAAGAATGAATTATAATTATGGTGTAGTGAATCTTTATACATTCCCCTAGGGAAAGAATCTAGGTATGGAAAATTTATTTACCTCCTGCATCATGGAACTTGCCCAGAAAACCTAAGCCCTAAGGAAAGGAGAGCTCTCAGGCTAAAATCTGTGCAATATCGCCTCGTAAATTCAATACTTTTCCATGTAAATTATGATGGAGTAATATTGAGATGTATCGAACATGAAGATGCATAAAATGTTCTGAGGGAGCTCCATGATGGTCCCACGGGTGGACACTTTGCAGGAAATACTACAACTCAGAAAATATTAAGAGTCGGTTATTACTAGCCTACTCTATTTAGGGATGCTCATACATACGTTAGGAATTGTAAATATTTTCAAACGATCACTAGTAGAGAAAAGAGGGCAGTTGTCCCACTCCAACCAGTGACCATATCCAGACCATTCGAGCAATGGGGGTTAGATGTCATAGGGGATATTACCCCAAATTCTTCAAAACAACATAAATACATACTGACTTCTATGGACTATTTTACAAAATGGGCAGAGGCCAGCCCTCTAACTCACGTGAATGAAAATGTTGTAATCCAATTCATAGAACAACAAATGATCACAAGGTTTCATATGCCTTCCGTTCTCGTTTTTTACAATGCTTCCTACTTTTCTTCTACTCTATTAACAAAGTTCTCTCTAGACAAAGGAATCATAATAAGATACTCTGCAAACTACTATCCATAAGGAAATGTGGTGGCATAATAAAATAATAAGAACCTAGTGAGGTTCTTGAAGAAAATAGTCGCAGAAAATCAGAGGAATTGGCATAGCTCGCTTCATAATTCCTTATAGGAAGATAGAGTAACACCCAATGAAGCTATAAGAAACTCTCCATACTTTCTAGTATATAGACAAGAAGCCATTCTCCCAAATGGGTTATATCTTCCATAACTTCAACTTGTTCAGGGTTCAAGAGGACAACCTTCATCAGTTATTCAACAACGAATTGGTACCCTTATCCTGCTTAAAGAGGAAAGGAAGAAAGAAAAGTCTATGTTCATCGCTTATCAATAGATAGTTAAAATATGGTTTGACAATCATAGGGCCAAAGAGATGAATTTTAAACTTGGAGACCTAGTCCTGAAATGTGATAGAGCAAACGAACCTAAGGGAAAAAAAATTGAAGTTTTAGAATCTATGGCTTGGACCTTTCCAAGTATCCGAGAAAGTTGGGGTAGACACGTATCAGTTGCAAAATCTGATGGGGGAACCCATCACCCTCCCAGTGAATGGACAAGCCCTAAAACAATATTTATGTTAANAAATGTGTAGGTTTAGGGTAGATTGATTGCATATTCCTTTTTATTTTTGTCTTTTCTTTTGCTTGGTATTTTTCTGTAATAAAGTTGTGTTCTGTAAAGCATTTGTCGACTTTAATAAATATGGTGTAGCATACTCCGCTCCTAACTTACGCTTATGTGAAACATAAGAAATGATGGGCAATTACAAATTTCTTCAAGGAGATCTATATCTTGTCTTTGCAAAAAAAACAACCTTGATAAGTGATGAATTTTCTGCCTGGTAGTCTGGAAAGCCCAAAGGGAAATATGGCAAGTTGGAAAGGATCACATGTACCTCTAGAAAAAGTTAGGAATAATTTCACCTTAACTTTTTCATCTTGTAGATAACAAACATCCTCTTCTCCAAATTACTCAGGGAATTTTTTCCAGAAATAAATCAATTATATTAAATGAGTGCGAAGTTGGAGAGGGTATGTAGATAACTCCACTGAGGATATGGACGCTCGCTGGCAGTGGAGCAAGGTCTGTGACGTCGGGGTGACTTCACCAGGGCTATGGATGCTCGGTGGTAGCGGAGAAACAATGTAGCGAGGGAATAATGATAACTAAAACAACCTCGAGCCAATGAATGCCTTACCCGACTCTTGTCAAAGAGGGGCATGGGTCACGATCAAGAGGAATGAAGGTGGGATAAGGGATAAATTCCATAGGCAGACCTGGATTCACGAACCCGGGAAATTGTACATGCATGGATAGGAAATAATCTGATAAAAGAAAAGCTAGTTAGTTTCTCAACCAACTTCTACACAATATAAGCCCGAAGGAAGGAGCAGAGATTTTTCTTTCACCCAGAAAATCACCATTTTTTAGCGCTAAACACACCCTAAAAGATTTTATGATTTTTTTTTTTTTGGGTACCACTTGTTTTCTATTTTTTATTCTTTTTGAATTGAGTCCATTGTGTAGGGATCACTAAGTTCGTTTACACATCTCATCATCAATCAGGTTGGATTTATTTGGACATGCCAAAGTGAAACCTTTGTATCTAAAAAAGAACTTGGCATTTCAACTAAGAATCCGTCGCTAAAATTGTGACCCATGCGCTTATGTTCAACATCGTTAAAATCCGAGCAGTAAAATGACCACATAGTAACAATAATCGTTGATCACCGATGTATCATAGACATCAATACAAAACAAAGTATATTTGCGCTAGTTGTTCGAAAAGAAGATTAAGGAAATGGTCGATATCCCATCGACGTCGATGAAATATGAGAGGGATAAACATTGACATGGGCCATGACGAACCTTCGATAACCGATTACTGATGTGTTTGTTTGGGGTCAGTGAAATCTTAAAGATTTAAATCATGGAAAAATTTAACATTGACACATCACTGATCACCAATCCCCGATGCATTTTTGGCATCAACAAGTTTCGAGGGGGGTAATCTAGGAACACTTGTCTAAAATTATCGCCGATCACCAATCCTTGATACGTTTTCGGCATCGTTAGTGTAGGACTTGTTTGTTAAAACAATTATCTAATGCAAATCCCCAATTCTAAATAACACTCTTAAACAAAGAAGTCAATCTCAAAAACCACGTGTCTTTGTCGCATAGGCATTTCGTACGGCCTAGCTTCATCCCGAGTCACCTTAATTTTCCTTGTGTCCTAGTCACACTTCAAAGTCAAAATTTCCACATCAGCGCTGTACGGAAATATGGATCGGTGTTGAATTTTTTTCCAAGATATATCAACGAACATTGTCTAAAGAAAAGTGTCAACTCTCGATACACCCGTTTAAATTAGCAGAATGATGGGACGTTTTCAACACAAAATAAGATTGGATTTTTCCATTTTATAGGCCAATTAATGTTTCACTCCGCATACATTTCTACCCCATGCGCTAATCGAATAACAAGAATTTTAAATCTCTGATGAATCACATTATAGCCCGTGCCTGTACCGCCAACCTACGACTGCATTTAATCTCGAGCATAATGCGAATTTGGCGACAGGTTTTGTAGAACCAAACTTACACCCTAAATTGAAGAAATGATGCGACAAGGTAAGTATTCTGTACGTTTAAATCACTAATACAATTTCGAACCCCAACATTCTGCACACAAGTTTCTCATTTCCAAAGTAGTTGAAGAATCTAAGAGAGCATCTCAAGAGTTGCACTTGGTTCTAAGAATTTTAAAACCAAGTTAAGCTAGTGTGAAGAAGAGGTATGTGCTAATTTTAGCATTTTGACAGTCGCATTTTATATATATCAGTATTCTCTCTGCAACATAGTGTCTAACTTTGCTCTCTTTGCAGAAAAAATGCCTCCAAGGAAGCCAATGACCAGACGCTCTCCAAGGCCACCAAAATCGAAGGAAGCAGAGGTCGGTGAATGATCTTCTCCCAACACTGCGAGGCAGTTGGAATTTGATACTAGGGTGGAACCAGTCATCAAAACATAAACTAAGAAGGAATTTTCTCAGCCCCCTTCTTTTGGCGATACAAAAGCAAGGATTGAGTCAAAGATAATGCTCCCACAATGGGGAGATTTTTTCAACAAAATTAACTGGGAATATTACCCATAATTTATTTCCCACAACGACCCAGATGTAGCACTCGACAACCAGTTTTTTCCGAACATCCAACGGTTATGCCTGCATATGGTAGCCTGTCGAACCCCAATATTACCCTACATTGAGACTCTGGGTTGGATAATCGATCAAACATACATGATGAAGTGCCTAGTAAACGATAAGAATGGCGGTTGTGTCAACGTTTTTCTCCCGATAGAGGTCTAGAAATATTACAAGATAAGGGACCCGAAGGAGTGGTTAAACACAAATTTCGTAGTGAAGTTCTATGAGTTCCATGACACTAGTCGATTAATGGCCTCCTAGTGGAAGGAAGACAGGAAATTCACAAACCGAAGCAAGGATTGGTACGTGACAACAAATATAAGGGAGCCATACATTTATTTAATGGCTCTAATCTACCGATTATATGGGGAGAAATATTGCAATAATTTCTCAGAGGCATGGATTCCCCTGGAATACACTATGGCTATCTATGGGAGTAGCTTCAACTGGGGAGAAATCATCTCTAAAAAATTGAGCACCAACATATTGTAGGATTAGACACCAAAGGATGGAGAAGTGTCCACTTTTCACATGGCTTCATATCTGCTAGACGTGATCTACACAAGTAATGTCTTCGCCGACATGAACCTAAGCTGGAACTTCACCAAGATACCTGTACATGTCTACTTCAACATCTTGTGGGAAAACATGTACAAAAAATATTATGCTCTCATCCGCAATGAATTCATAGCTCGGGTTTATTTTATGATTTTCAAAAAAGAATTCCCAAGACTGTCTATAGCGGCCAAGAAAATTATTTCAAAAGTAGGCCATTGGCACCTAGATGAAACCACGACTTATATCAGGGTGTTCAGGGCCACCAACACACCACATTTAATACCTGCTCACATCCCAGATCATCATGTAGGGATATAATGCCACTTTGGTTAAGGACAAGAAACGAGCGTTCATACCCTATGGTTTCCATGTAGGGTTTTGCATAGAGAAGGATACTGCGCAAGATAAACAAAAGGGTTTGAGCCAGCTGGA
Organism: Picea sitchensis; assembly: GCA_010110895.2. Lineage (NCBI taxonomy): Eukaryota > Viridiplantae > Streptophyta > Pinopsida > Pinales > Pinaceae > Picea > Picea sitchensis. The sequence goes on along the minus strand of SNQJ01S0020587.1, from coordinate 83,334 downwards.
ATATAGGTTCTTGACATGCTGATTTCGCAAACATGACCCTAAAGGCCTAGTTCTCCAGCATGCATAACAAGTCTCTTCCTGTTGGCCATACGCACATGATAAGTTTGAAGACGAGATATTTACAAAATGTGCTTAGGACTAGGAGTAGGTACTACAAAGAAAATCTAACCCAAACATGACTAGGTTCAAAGATATGAGTATGGATGAGAAATTCAAAACTATATAACAAACAGATGAAGAAGCTCTCAGTGTTAGAGAAAAAATTAGAGCAACAGAATCCACATAAGCACAAAGGAGGGGGATGTTGCTATTAGAAGAATCCCAAAGAGTCATCCAACAACTAGAAAATGATCCTCAACTATTAAAACCTATGAGGATCACCCCGACCGACCCAATCAACATCATAGAGGAGATAAATGGCTCAGAATCAAGCCCACTGGAGGAAACCACTGATATGGAAAACCTTAGAGTTCCGTTACCACAAGCCAGATCGTTGATGACCATTCCAACCCAGCATGAGATTCCAAGAACACTAGGTGAAAGGGGTGTGCCTAATACCCTTTTTTTATCTAATTACTATCTATGATGATGAAGAGAGTTCAAAGGTCTTGCTTATAACTCTGATACCAATTACAGAGGAGAAAGAACTAGGGGGAAAATATGCTCCAACTCCTGATGCATCAATTCCAAACCCTCTACAGGGTAACCATGATGCCGAGAGTACCTTAGAAACTGAAATTCTCGACCTATCGGGGACCCTGAAAGACAACTCCAGGGATGAGCTAGGTTCTGGTGAACAAGAAGAGGAATTGCAACAGCCAGAGATCAACACCTCAACAATCGATCACCAAGTAAGTGTTGAGCCTGTGATTGTCTCTCCAATTAAGGCCAATACCTCACCACTCGATGAACACCAGACGAAGGTCGATCCATTGGAACATACAAAAGTTTCCCCGATCAAAGAAGTACAAGAGCTAGTCCTAGAGAAAATATATATGGTAGGAATCCTAGGAAACAGTCTGACCTAGGGAGACCAACAAATCCCTGAGCTCGTTGATGAGGTCACCAATATACATGAGATTTCTTACGATAGGAAGAAGAAAGCCATAATGAGGAGAACAACCAAGAAAATTAGGCTCACGTTGGATAGCGTGATTCTCATCGCCACAGAAAAGAAGTTGCTCAACAAAGAAAGTGCAAAGACATATGAGATAATCGACACAAGGATGACTATCACTAATGCCATGCTGAATTGAGAAAAGAGAGATGAAAAGGAACTGGTTGCCGCAAAGGAGCTAGACCATCTGTGTCATCTGGTGAAATATTACCAAGACTCAACGCAAGACACAATTTTTCTGAAGAGTGAATTCCGATATGCATATGGAGAATTCATGAGTGAAAGACATCTCTTCACTACATGTGTAGCTGATTTTCAAGAAGACACTTTCATGGCAATGGAAACCTATAAAGATGTGGAGAGATGCTATGAAAAGGCATTACAGGCTGTAGAACAAATCGATTATATCAACGCAATACATAAGGGATGTGACACAGAGGAGCATGGAATCCAAGTGCTAATGGATACCAGCATCTCCCGGATCAAGAAGACAACCAAATACTGGGTAAGTATGGCCTAGGAACCTCAGCGAGAGATACATAAGAGGCGGGACGAGTGCGAAAGAAGCTGGGAAAACATCAATAGGGAGATGAAATACATTGGCCTCCCAAAGTTCGACTCACCCGAAGACTTTGTTGACTTGCATGACATAGTCAAATGACATGCAGAACATGACTCAGCCTGGGAAGTAGAGATCGCGCAGGTGGAGAGCATGACACTGGGTCAAGTACATAATTTTATGGAACATTTGATCAAGGCTCATACATAAGTTTAAGTGCCAAAGTGATCAAATATAGAGAACACGAAATAGAGGTGAAGGAAACCCTTTCATCCCCGATGGACCAACACAGATTCTCGTATGCTAACATATGTGAGGATATCTTCATCAAGTGGTCAGAATACGAGAAGAGTCATCCACTCTAGTAGAACCACTAGATGATCTCAAGGGAGGAAAGAGATCAAGTGCCACATGTCACTCTTTTGTTTTACTTAACAAAAAAATTTAGCAGTTATTTTAAGGTAGTGATTCTTTATAAATATGGGGATCGACCTTTTCGGAAGGGGTCGATGGTTTTAGGGAAAAAACCCTCTTTTTAAGAATTGTAAAGAATTATTTATGAGCAACTTTAATTAAGAAGTTATTTTTAGAACCAACGACAAAATTTTGTTTTTCATCAAAGGCGTTATGTGATTGGATTGAGGAGGAACTACTTCCAACTTTTATTTTAGTAGTTGATGTTTTAACAAGTAAGAGTTTCTGAATCTATTGATAAGCTATCTTTTTCAATACTTTAACAGTTCTTTTGTTCTAAATGATGAAAGTGAATCATTGTGTTAATATGTGATTGATGGTAGAGATAAGGAAACTATTTTTCTTGCACTTAGTGCATGCATATTTTCTTTCAATAATTGTATCTCAGACAGTGTGAAATACTAGCAGGTTAACGTATTATTACTAGACTTGTAATAGGTGTGAATATCATTGTTTGCACGCTAGAACACTAGGGTTATACCACGCTCAACCTTCTTCAATATTTAAGAATCCCCTCTATCAGTTGGTGTATACCATCACACCTTACTTTAGCAGACTCATCTAATAAAAGAAAAGACAAAAGAGGAAAGCTTAATTTGAAGAAGGAACTTTCACATAAAGATATCATGTCAATCACTAAGTAAATCCCATCAGTAAATTGGCTAGATCGAAATATCTGGAGAACCATTCCACCCATCAAACGCTAGAGATTCTAATTGGAACTCTAAGGCAGGCTTGGTTCTTACTGTTGATTTAAAGGGATCTTGAACCCCTCAACATTACTATTACAACAACAATTCATAGGTTCACCAACTAACAAACTAAAACTATCCCCTCTTTTGTTGTAATTGAAAAAATAACAGAACTTGATATGGCACACACATTTCCTTTTACACTTCTGTGCAACTTCTTGGATGTGTGTAAAACTAGAATAGGTGCACACAATTTTTTTTTTGCATGCACACAATATTAACAAAACACTTTGGGTTCCAACAGGCCCCCACCAATATTACTTGGCTCGTCCTCAAGCAAACTACCTCATGAAAGGAATGATGCAACATAATTGTGTAAGAGAAAATCATCATCATTGGCGGACCAGAACATCAAACCAAGTTGTGGTTTCAATCGGGTTTGAGTAAGAGAAAATTATCTGTCCAGATTGTAGTTGCAACCCGACACAAGTCTTGGAATGAGCCGAGAAGTCTGCAAGGTAACCGATGGCTTTGTGTTTCATTTTTCCATATGCTCGAACTATTTTTCTTCAAGGGTGTCTGTGTTATGAATGCCAGATCTATTTAAAGAACTTGTCAACAAATGAACCCCCTAACTGGTCTAAGCGATATAGCTATAAATTAGTCCAGTTACCTATTGATCTACAAGAAGTAGATCTTGAGGAAGAGCTCCATTGAGAGAGAGATAATCATGCTTTACTTGTTTCTTTGTTCTGATGATATAGGACTGAGGATGGGGATATCCTATCCTGGTGGAGCGGAGAGCCCTCTACCTTGGGATATCCACTTCAGCAAAGGTGATTATCCATGCAACAAGAAAACCAACTTCGGGACGAGAGAGTTGGCAGAATGTTGTAGCTTCGAAGCATGCTTCAGGGAACTGTGGGGTCTATGGTTGTGTCTTGCTGTAAAATAAGAGAGTGATATCTCTTCCTAGTAGTTGATGACGAAGTGTCAATCTTCGTGAAAACTGGACTGTGAGTTCTTGTGTTGCCTGGACGAAATGGGAATTTCACATCTCAACATTTTTATAAAATCGGGCCATTAAAGGGGACATGAACTGAGGGATGGTAATACCAGTGGAAAGTGGAAAGATAATAGTGAGCAGGGAGAAAATAGTGACGTGGGAATTGGGAGAGGGCAAGAGAGAATGAGACGTGGAGAATTTCTCCAATGACTACATGGGCATAAGAAGATATATATAGAGTGTAAACTGATTGGAGGTGTCATCCAAAATGAGACAAATAATTGACTAATGTGATTGATCACAGAATAAGTATAAAGTCCCGACGAAGCCCCACAAATGAGGAGATAGCAGGTAACATCCGTCGTATTGGGGAGGTGCCTTTTGGAGTGTGGCATCATAACTAGTTACATTCCAGGGTTATAGGTGATCTGGTTGAATTAGATTACTTGACCCTTAATTTTAATGTAGCACAGGGTAGCACAACCCAGGCTCGTGGGAATCCCATACTAGAGCTAGTACTTTGGATGTAGGACATAACTTCGATTTGAATTGGAAATCTTGGGAATATGCAAAACTTTCAATCTATCTAATCCACCTATATGACTGGAGTGTATGTTGTGCTACCAAAAAGAGAAATTATGCCAACTATGTACTCTTCTACTTGCTATACATCCTACGTTAATCCTACTCTACCGAACACTAGGATGGAGAAGTGTGTCTAAGTGATAGGTGACCCCTATGGGAAATAATACACTCTCAACATGTTGCCATTAATAAGTCATTTGAGTGGATATCCCTATGAATTAGCCAGTTTGGCGGCGCCGACTTCGTTGATGGATACCAGGTAGAAGGGACCCAACCATCGAATACATAGTTTACCAGGGGTGTTGTAAAAATTTGTTGTCATATAACAAACAAAATCAAGGAACTTGGATGGAGGATTTTATGGTAGATATTGTGATCATTACATGCCTTTTGTCTCTATTTTTGAACCACTTGGTTAAATCCCATCACTAGGTGATCTTCCTCGAGCTCCATGAGTTCGTCTAACCTGTGCTGAAGTGACTATGCATATTTCATGTGGGTAGCCAGAGAAATCTATAAGCTGGGAACAATAAATTATAATGCATGACTGCCTCTTTGCTGTAGACCAATCAGAATGGAGTGTTTTTAATAAACCTCTTACAGGTTGTTTAGTATGCCCATAATACTACAGGGATCGACTAATCCCAATCATCATGGTGCACATTGAAAACTTTGGTTAATGCATTGTCTAAAATTTTAGTGAAAGCTTCAACCATACCATTTTATTGAGGATGATAGGGAGTGATCTTTGGGTGATTGATCATGAACTTCTAAGTGATTTATTGAATGGTCTCATTCAAAAAATGTGAGCCCTGGTCACTCATCAACACCTTTGGACAATTGAATCTGGTAACGACATTCTTAAAAATGAATCACGCTGCCATTTCTACTATGAAATCCTTAATTGGCATGAATTCATCCCATCTCGTTAGATATTCAGTGGTAGTAATAATATAGTGTGAAATCGTCCAATGTGCAAGAGGATTGATCGGGCCCACAAATAAATTTCCCAACTTTCAAATGGTTCCAATGCCATGACTGGAAAGAGAGGGAGCTCATCTCTTCGACAAGGCTTTCCAATCAATTGGCATATGTCGCAATGTTTACAATAGTCCTTGGCATATGTGAAGCGTAAGGGCCACCAAATCCTTGCACGCAAAATTTTTCACACAGTGGCCTTATCTGCATTGTGTCCCCCTGCAATACCCTCATGGGATTCATACAAAATGGGGTCTCGTTCATGTTCTAAGGCACACCTTCGCAGGATGCCATCTGCTACCAACTTATATAGTTGACCAACAATCAACTATAATTTGTGCTACATGTCATCAGTTGGCGACATTGGGACAGAGTGTATCTGGGTGAAGTATATCTTGACATAAGAATTTCAACAATTTCATCTAATTGGTCAGAAACTGCTTCACACATAAGAGTTGTGCATCAGGGAGTTCATCATCTATACTATGACTAACTTATCCACATTTGACTTGCTACAGGTGATCTGGTCCAACATTGTATTTTCCAGGTCTTACCATTACTTCAAACTCGAATTCTTGAAAGAGAAATAACCAACGACATATTATTCCTCCCAACACTGGCTTGTTGACCAAATAATTGAGCATAGAGTGGCCAGTGAATAATTTGAAAGAAGTCCTCAACAAGTAATGGAGAAACTTCTATAAGGAATATACCATGGCGAGGTCTTTGCACTCGATTGTTGTATAATTCTTTTCGGCATCGGGAAACTTATGACTGGAAAAGTAAACTATATGGTCAATATTACCTTCACCAGGTTGCGTAAGAAATTCTCTCAATGTAATGGATGGGGCATCTACATGAACATGAAAGAGCTTAGACCATTTGGGAAAATCTAGAATCAGTGAAATGACTATTTTCTCTTTTACAATATCTAAGGCTTCCTAACATTCGTGTGTCCATATGTACATGGTATCCTTGTGTAACAACTTCTCCAGGGGGGCTACAATCTTCACATAACTTTGGATGAACCACCAGTAATATCCTGTATGACCCAATGTCACACACAACTCGTGAAACGAAGTGGGGGCCACCATATCCAATATGGAAAAAATCTTAGCTTGATCAACAAGAAATCCATCATTGCAAACTACGTGCCCCAACAATGTGGTAAAAGGGGTACAAAAGACACATTTATTTAAATTTAGAGAAGTATGGAGATGAAGGCAGTGATCCAACATCAAACAAAGGGATTTCATGTGCTCCTTTAGCACGCTGAATGCGGTCCATGTTAGGATATTTAGACACTTAGGAGTTAGTTAAGATCTACTTGGTCTAATATGTCGTTA
>SNQJ01S0020587.1:39345-70816 GCA_010110895.2 Picea sitchensis | reverse complement strand
GGGTTTTACCACATGAAAACATCGGTGTGTTGATCTTTGATCTGGTTATGTGAGTGGTTACTGAAGGTGTTCATCCTCTATTGGAATACCTGTGTTGTCAAACAGTCCAGTCATCCAAATAAACCTCAAGAAACTTGTGGATAAAATCTTTGAAGGTTGCAACCACTATCCGGGAAAAAGCGACAGGTTCATTCTTTAGTCCAAATGGCATCACATTGTAAGAAAATGACCCCCATTCGGTCACAAAGGTGGTTTTAGCTTGATCCTCCTCTGTGATCTGAACTAGATGATACCTCAAAAATCTGTTTGTAAAGGAGTAGGCTTCCTTTCCTCCAACATTCTCCAACACCTCATTGGTGAAAGGGGTAGGCAAAGGATCATACACACATGCTGCATTGAGGCTTCTCAGATCGACATAGATTTTAATATCATAGATTTTATTAGGTTTCATGACCATGGGACTAATTCAATCTGACTCCTCCACAAGAACAATGATTCCAACATCCAACATTCGATCTAATTCCTTGCGAACATTTTCCTTGAATTTGGGATTCAATCAATAAGGCCTCCTCTTGACTGGTTTGGTTTCCATCTTGAGCTAAATTTTCATCACCCCTAGAGATCCTACAATTCCCTTCATTTATGATAATATTCAGGGAAACAAGTCCTCGTATTCCTTGAGTAATTTTATGACCTAAGATTTAGTCTCCTTATCCCAATACTCTCCAATAATAGCCATTTTAGACACTTCTTTAGTACCGATATTATGTTTATTTGTCTTAATAGGACAACCATAGTCTAGCGCAACCATCTCTACCACCTTTCCCTTCAGCGTGAACTCACCCTCATATTATTTTGTTTGTATACCTCGGGGATCATTGTCATCAATGTCATCCACCTCGACCTTCCAGCAGTCGATGACCTCTTTCAACGTTTCCACTGGATGATGGTACAAGTATACCACATTTGGGGTAGCATCCTTGGGTTGATGATGAAATATAAAATTCTTAATCTAGAGAAGTGCCTCCCTTTGATCTGGATCATCTGTGGTCAGACAAAATGTTGTGCAAATTTGTGTACTTACCTGAACTAAGTCTATTGTTTGTCTTTGGAGCTCCTCTTGAATGTACAAACTTTGAGGAACCATATTCATGGTATGAACAAACTGATGGAACGATTGGGCGTGATGAATATTTTTGGTAGTCCATTGCCTCTCTTAGTAAAGAATATGCTCCTGAGGGTCTTAATTACCCTTATATCGATTGGCAAACTCAAAGTCAGGGATTGGGTGGAACCTGGATTTAATCATTTCGACCACCTGCACCCAGTCTTGTAGGGTCGCACAGTGGGTTTCCCACAAACATGCATGTGTGTCTCATGCTATGACATCCATGGACTAAACCCCCCAATATTCTAGAATAGTTTTCTCCATCTGTACCAAGAAGAACTTCATTGGAACCATCCCATCAAAGTGTGGTGCATCACATAGCTCAGAGCCAATCCATCCTATTACTTTAGTTATTCGAGCACATATTCGGGTAGAGACCTCATACATATTCTACTGCAACCTCTCCATGTCACCCTCTGAATCTATGTCATATGACTTCACACTCCTCCAGCTTAGTTAGCCATCTATCATGGATTGACATAGTCTTCCATGCAGCCAGTGATCTTATAGATATTCTCAATAAGGGAGCTTCGTGCATCCTCATCCACCAGTTCATTTTACCTATCCCCTTCATTAGGAGCCAAGGGTCTAACTATGCGTAGGGTGTCAGTTTCAAATGACATCTATCGCTTCTTCAATTTCAACACCACATTGTTGTCGAAGTTCCAATCAATGCCAAGTAAGGAAGAGTAGGGATCAAAATAATCCATATTATCTATCATTTCAAAGTCAACCTTCGTATTCACCCCTTCTATATTCACTTCAACTTGCTCCAGTTGGCCTATAGGGTAGATCTTGTACTGATTTTCCAACCACAAATGTGTTTACCCATCAATTCCCATGAATTATTTGGAAGGATGTTCATGTTGGAACCCAGATCCAACATGATTCCATCCATTTCATAACTCCCAAGTTCAATTGTCATCTTTAATTCCCTACCTATGTGCTTCTATTTTCTGACCTAGCATAACTCTCGTTCTGGTAGTGGGGATGATATAGTTCTCTCCATCCCTTGTTCCTCTATGCAAGTTGCTAACATTTGTGTCAACTTTCATGCAACAATAGGAGCATTTAACAATATCAAACAACAACTTAAGAAGTTACTTACTTGATCTTCACTCTCTATTTCATGACCCCAGTTGAGTAGTGATTCTTCGTGCGTCGCACACTTCAACTCCTCATGGTGATGTTCCTCAATTTCTCTTTCCTCGACACGTCGTAGCTCTTCTTGTCTGCGTTCTTCTTCTAATGACCTCTATGTTATGTGGGTGAGCTTCTTGAGAAAATCCTCTGTAACATTCTTTGGGCTATAAAAATACCCACAAAGAGCACAAGATTTGGTACAAAACCTTGACACATGGCCAATCTCTCCATAGTTAAAAAAAGTGGGGGGTCTACCTCCCCTCCTCTATAACCTCATCCATGACCGCGCCCATATCTGACTTAGGGACCTCCTTGATATCCACCTCCCTTAGCACTGCCATGATCACCACCCGTTTTCTCCTCTTGTACCTGAAATATATCGTGGGTATGATCTTGCGTCAACTAGAATGACTGAAAGTTATTCACTTCATTCCCTAGGAACTTGCAGAACTCACATAATGGAGTGTGATGCATCTTCTGATATTTCTCTAGTGTGGGATAGGGGGGTGGTACATGGCCCCACTATTTGCGAATTTCACACCATTTCATTTGAGGCCCAGTTGGAAATGGACTCGGTGCACCCATCGCCACATAGTTTCCAAGTATAGGGCACTCGTCTTTGTGATGCCCCTCAACCCGACACATGGTACACCATACATGCTTACACATGACCTTTTCCTTCACCATATATTGTAATTGCATCGTTATATTGACTAGTTGTGACTGCACCTACAAAAATCCTATCGATTTCTCTCATCCTCCCGGCGTAGCCTCCAAGCGCATTACAATTTCCACTACTTTTTCTTGAGTCTTCACGTTCTGTTGGGTGAGTGGAACTCGAATATGGGGAATTAACCCTACAATAAACCATTATCCATGCTTTACATCCTAGATCTTGAATGTCAACCTACCCAACAAAATATTGAACCGTTGCTCATAATCCCACATAGTTTCTTCATGTTTCTGCTTAATCTCCTTGATATACATAATACATTGAGACTTTGACTCCAATTTCCAAAATTCCTTAAGCACATTTCTTTTGATTTCTATCAGGTACCTTGTCTACCCTGTTGGCATAGTGGCCCTGTGCTTCATATACTAAGTCAGGGATCTGTCCCTAAATGTGGTCTCTAACTGTGCAATCTTCGATGCCTCATTCGTGATCCTCTTCACAGACCATATTGCTTCTCACGTGAACCGATGTTTCTATGCGTCATCTCTGCCCATTCCATGGAACACGGGTAACCTCATGGTACTATCTTGATTCACCATCCTCAGTCTCGAACTATTTCCTCCAATATGACGGCTAGGTGTCAGGATTCTCAATACTGATACTCTTCTTGGTGAATTAACACTAAATTTGTCTTCTTCTTCACTCATCACTTCTCTTATTTCTTCTCCTACTCAGATCAACTCACTACATGTTGTTCTTTCTTCTTGGTTACAAATGTGCGAGGGGGTGGTTCAAAGAGGGGGGTATCTCCATATTCTTCTAACATTTCTTATGAGGTGACACAAAGAGTTTCCTACCTACAACAACGCAAGACCATCTACTATTTCTAACTCTTCCCCCCACCACTAGGGTATCCTCCATCCTCCTCTCCTTCTCCTCTGCCTCATCTTCCTCTGAGGTTGCGACACTCTGCAACAACCAAGGGGTTCAAACTTCATCTTCTGGGCCCCTATGAATACTACTATTACTACTGGTATCTCCATTGGAAACCCTACTCTTAATGGTGCCAAGCCTCTTCGTGGGGATATCTTCATCTATTCTCCTCTCTGGCACAACACACTCTCCCACACTTTCTCTTGGTGCGGTCTTCTTCCTCTTCATCCTAGGCCTAACCCATCATTGCGTACCCCTTGCTATATTCTTTCCACTTCTTTGTTCCACTCTCCTTCTTAACTCAACCCTTCTTGCATATCTCTAAACTCTTTCTCTCTTTTGCTATTTTAGATCCATCCTATTCCTCACCTCATTCTAACAACTTCTAGATCCTCCTCAATGAATCCATCTCCTCTCTCATTCCCCCTCGCCTTTTCATCCTCCCCAACACTAGGGGAGTCTACTCATCCATCTTGTCGGGATCCATGCACAACAACCCTTTCTCCACGAAAAAAATATTTATCCAGAGTGGGATTTCTTCTAACATCCTTCTTCTAGGACCTTCTGTAAACTTCCTTTCAGCCTCACTGAAAGAATTGGTGTATTCTACAACAAATTTGATTATATACCCTTCCTTCACTCGATTAAACCAAAAATCAATGGCTCGAGTCCACTTGTTGTCCAATTCCTTTAGCCTATCGATCATGATATGATCCCAAACCAATGGTTCTAGATGCCTCAAAGTAGTATTGGTAGCAATCTTCCTCTTCAACCATTCATACAAAAAACAAGGAAATTCAACAAAGAAAGCCTCATGCATATGAGTGTAGAGATATATGCTTATCCTTCCATTGCTTCACATTGAATCTTGGACCTTGAGTTTCCCGCTGAGAAAAATCATGTTCCTTCTGAGTTAACCAATCTTGAATTTCTTCCCGCGATGGAAACCACCTCATTCTTTGCCTTCATCATTCAATACAAGACTTTCAGGTCCCAAAAAATGATCCATTTGTTGGTTCGTTTCACCCTTGTGCACATACTTCTTAATGCTGGGGGGTTGAAGACCCAAGGTTCATCTAGAGTTGACCAAAAAAAAACCCAAGGCATCGACATATTAATCCTCAACCAAAACTAAGAAAGGTCTCACCTGAGACACCATGAGGATCACATAGACCATCTGGTCTTGTGTCAGTGATGAAGGAATAATTGCACAAAGATCCATCAGGGATTCATTCATGTTATTCATTGCATCTTACTTAACAGATGAAGAGACATAACAAAAACAACACATTCAATTAAACACATAATAGGTTCAAAATCACTGCAGCTTTATTATCATCCTCATTCAATCATTCACAGACATACATTAAGAAATTCATATATTGACAAGCTTTCTTTTCCTATACATTTTTCCACTATTACATTACATCACTCCATGCACATATTTTCACACTCTATAGATAGGGAAGACTCAAAATTACAACCAAAGACATTACAAAGCATAGGCTCAGAGTGAGCTCAATAACATCAATACGACTATCACAAAGACAATTCATAGGTTCACCAACTAACCAACTAGAAACTAGCCCCTCTTCTATTTTAATTGCTTCATTTTATTTTCTTTTTGGCTTTGACGCTCTATCTCTTTCAGTTCTTCCCCTACTCATTTCTCTGGCTGCCACTACCACAAGATTTTGTCACCCGCCTGCATTCCATGTAACCTTTATGGAATTAGGGAAATCTTAACTACCTTGTTAACTCGTCTTCTTTTTGCTGCACGTTCTCTCATGCTGCTAACAATAATCATTCGAGGAGATTTCCCCAAATATTATTTTATTGATTCTGGCGTGCATGTGGCGTCTTCTTGATTTTCGACGTGCATCACAAAACTCGGACCAACGTGCATATGGCAGGACTCATACTGGTGCACAAATAATAAAACTTGATTTGGCATGCACGTCTCCTTTTAATCTTCCACAGAACTGCTTGGGCACGTGAAAAATTGGAATAGTCATGCACAACTTCATTTGTGTGCACACGATATTAACCCAAAAATTTTGATGCCAACACCCATCCAAATTCTATCCTGATTACTATCACTGGTTTTATGGTTTTATTGATTGTAGTTTGAACCACCGTTTAGAGTTTTTTTCATGAAAATAATGAAATTCATGTAATATACCATTGAGAATGAAAACAATGTAGCCTAAAATAATCCCTTGAACATAATAACAAGGAATGATTTGACCTTAAATAGGTGGAAAATAGAGTATGCAGGGAGAAAAATTGTACCAACCATAATTATTATGAAACCCCAAGATACATACTCTATTAGGGATTAAAGAAGGCTTAGGATTTTTGAAGACATAACATAACCTCACCCTTTTCCACATGCACAAAGGTATCTCCAATCACCGAGAAAATGGAACTTGTTTCTGTCAGATGACTTAAACATAAATATGCACAAATACGAGAACAATCTACAAATTTTGAGAGATACATCTAACAATTAGTGTGAATAATAAGTGAGAAACCACCTAACCTAAATTATAATAGACCCATTCACAAAGGACCACAACAAAAAAAAGCATGAAGAGAAGGTAGAAGAGATAGAATAGTCCATCTGTAACACTACATCTCCTAGTATTTAGAATTTGGTTAACTCTAGTCTCTTATTTACACAGCAAAACAATATTACAATTGTGAAGGGAAAATCCCCTTCTTCTTTATATTACAGTTATAAAATGTCTTTCATAATTGTCTCTTCTTTTTCCCTTGCTATATGATAATATAGTTTAGTTTCAAGAAGCTCCCTCTTATTATTAGAACTTTACATTTGTGAAATCTTCTTTTACAATTTTATTTTCCTTTTTAGATTTTTCAAAAGTAGGAGTTGTATATTTGAAATGACAACTATCACATATAAAATCATACATCATCTAATAAAAACCATTTGCTTCCTTGTAAGATAATAATAAACCTCCAAATTCTTGGCTAAAATTGTGTAACACATACGTGGGCTTGCTTAATTTGATTTCCTAAATCCTTCACTCTTACCCCCTCGTTATTTTAATCTCTATATCTTCCTTATTAGTCCATGCTGAAGGCGTAGAGGGACTATAACGATCGATAATTCGTTGACTTGATATTATTTTTCCATTTGACTACAAAATTTTGCATACTTTCTATTGTTCAAGCTGCATAACTAAAAACATTATTTTTTATATAATAAAAAAACCCATATATGTCATGATCTGATTGGATAATAGATTTGAGGTCTTATTTCCAGCTTCGCTATTCCCAATGAATTATATGTTTCCATATCCAAATTTTTTATCATCTACGGTACTTTTTGAATTTGTACTATTCATACTTAAATGTTTAGATATCCAAAGTTTATAGCGATTGACAATTCATTGACTTTATATTAATTTTCCGTATGACTACATTTTTTTGCATAATTTCTATTGTTCAAACTACATAACTAACAACTTTATTTTTTATTATTTATATAATTAAAAAACCCATATATGTCATGATCTCATTGGATAATAGATTTGAGGTCTTATTGCCAGCTTCGTTATTCCCAAGGATTTATATGTTGGCATATCCAAAGTTTTTATCATCTACGGTGTTTTTGAATTTGTACTATTCATATTGAAATATTTGGATATCCAAAGTTTTGAGCATGGATAGTCAGTTTTCATATTACTTTGTCGTCTCAGTCAATTTTTTTAGCATAGTCCCCAGTGTTCAAACTATTGTTATTGTTATTATTATTGTTATTATTATTATTATTATTGTTATTATTTTTAATTTTTTTTATTACTATTCTTATGTTTGATTTTTCTTTATTGTTGCGTACTTCAAGACTCTTTGTCATTGTTGTGTACATAAATAGGCCTGCCACACTCCATTCTTTCTTAAATTTTTTCACAGCGCGACGCCCTTCGACAGTTCTAAAAGTCTTAAGTGTTTATCTAACAGGCCTCGCAGCCTTAAATGTTTATTCTACAGATGTGTTACAATACCATTTGGTTCCATTTTTTGATACAATGTTGTCTGCAGTGAATTTGGGCAATATTCTTCTTCACTGACATTATTGGTTCACTGGTTGGTGCTTGTTCATTGGTTCGTTCGATGTTGCTTGTTGTTGTTTGATTCAACTTTGCAAAGTTGAGGTCTTGCAGTTGTAGTTGGACCTCTACATGGTTGTTCACTAGTTTGTTGTTCTTCAACTTTGCAAGCAATTGGACCTATTGTTGCGATTTGCAAGTTTTTGGAGTTGCGCTTCTGTCACTTCTCGTTGATGGGTAAGTTTCCGTGCCATCATTTCGTTGCTATTCCTTTTTGCTTCTTGCTATTTTCACCTTGCAAGAAAGGATTTTCAATAGTAGGAGTCCCTGCCTCAAAATTCTGTTGCAAAACATATTTCTGTGTGGCTGTTACAACCATAATATTTTCCTTGTTCTTGAACGTCAATTTTCTATACAGAACCCACCTTTGTCGCAACCACGGTGACATATAAAAAAGAAAAACAGATGTTCTCCTCTTGTTTTCTGTTCCTGAAAACCATGTGTTTCGTGCATTTTTTCTAGGTTGTTCCCTTCCAATAACATATGCGAACTTCCACGTCCTGGATATCGTGCCATAGTTGTTTCCAAAATAACAATGCAAAGGGGTTTAGAAAAATAAGTCAGAGTTGTCACAAGGGGGAAAGCACATGCCAAGGTATTGTGACAGGGAATGCTTTTATTCTCTGAGTCACAAAATCCATCCACTTGTTGCCTTTGTCATGTCCTTTCTGTCTTGCAGAGCATATTTTTCCTCTGAGAATATTGTAGGACGCACGCCATGAATAAGTTCAAAAATGATATACCTTGAATACTCGGTCTTTGTTCTTAACAAATCTATAGTGTTATTTATTTGCGTTGTCTCTTCTGCTTGGTTCAATGTTCAATGTACATTTGTTTTCTTGTCATATGTTGTGGCGACTAGGGGGGATTGAATTTGAAAAGAATAAGGTTGAAGGATACATAGCGGAATTGGTACGCATTTCTGCGCTTGTAGTTTTATATTTGTCTTTTCTTTGTTTTCATATAAACTGAAAATAACTAAGAAACAACTTGAAAATCACAGTTTAAGAGATGAAACAAGTAATAGATGTTGAGTCATGTGAAATAGATACAGAATCCATTGTACATGACAACATCGACGAGATATTGCATAGCATTGGGCTTTTTAGATTGGATGCATTCTCGTATACTGTAGGAGATTTCCTTTTCGATGAATTTCAGGTTCTATTGCATTTTCATTATTCCTCGACCGACCTGTGCAATGGATATGAAAACATATGAATTGGCATATGATTTTCTTTGGCAGTTGCATGGAATACATGATGTCACTACGTATTTTTCAAAGATGTGGTTGTTTGCATCTGCAATTATGCCTACAAATGAGAGGGAACTTTGGGGAGATATATTTTTTATACAGTGGATGTCTAAGTGGCTCAATATATCAATTGGAATATGGTCATTGACAAGAAAAAAAAGATATCTACTATTCAACAAAACTGCATCTAGCAATCCATACTGCATCTTGTTCCATAATGCCAATCCTGTCAGTGTTCATTATGAACCACTAATGTATAGAAAATGATCCATATGAAATCTTGGAGGACCTCATATTTACTTGTTCCTCATTTGCAAAGACCTTGAATCACAATGGAAATGAATTATGCATCGTATACACTTCCATGGCTTGCAGATAGCAAAAATTGTTGCATATAGTTGTGGAGATAGTCTGTTCAATGCAATTTTCTATTTGGTAGAAACAGAGTTTGGTGTGCAGTCGCTGTGGCTTTACATTGTACAATCCTTTTGCAATGAAATTATAGGCGGCAACCAACAAGATTTTAGCTGCTTGCATCAACACCTTTTTCCATATCTCCTAGAAAATATGCCGACAATTGGAAGTTGGAAAGAATACCTTGTAAACATGGCACTGCCATATGAAAAAGGAAATATAGAGGGTGGCATATTCTTTTTGCAATGGCTATCTATCATACTCAGAGTAAATATCCAGGTCTGGTCAGCCCTGCTAGATGACACTGTCCATTCCTGGTCTATTGATTCAAACTACGATCGAACAATTGACATCATCTCGTTGAAAACAAATACGACACATATCCATTATCAACCTTTGATGGGAAATAACACCGGTTCAGGGTCCGCTGTCGATGCCACCCAAACCACATCCAATATACATATGCGTAGCATGCTATTTAATGAGAATGAAACTTGTCCTAGTTGCAATGAGGCCATACGGGGCTTAAAAAAAATTTAGACTAACTTATCACAACTTGAAAAAGGTCACATGTGAAACTCGTCCCAGTTGTGATGAGGCCATATAGGGATTAAACAAAAAATATAGACTAACTTATCACAACTTGAAAAAGGTCATACGTGATAGAAAAAAATGCATTGGTAGTATAGGCAATATTGTCGGTTCAGGGTCCAGTGTCAATGCCAGCCAAACCATATGGAATCTACATAAGTGTCGCATGTTATTTAATCAGAATGAAACTCATCCCAGTTGCCATGAGGTCATCCTGGCCTTGAACAAGAAACGTAGAAGAATTTATCACAACTTGAAAAAGGTCATACGTGAGAGAAAAAAATGCATTACTATGTTTCCTTCTAGAGAGAAACTGACATATCAAAACCTAAAAAAAATTGTTCATGCACAACACAACATAAACATGTATGATCACATATCCCACAATGGTCATGACACTGTCCAAGAGGAAAAAATCACATTTCGTGGGCTAGAACCAACACCATGCACTACTACCAATGAAAACTAGCAAACACTTTCTATGCATACTTCCCTACAGAAGAAAGATGCAAGATAGAACTTTATGAAAAAAATCAAAGACACTCATTCCATTCCATGTGCAATTTGTGATCAATTGAATTTCTCAAAAAACACTAAGTCTTTCATGCCTGATTTGGAAGCATATTACCTCCGCTTGACACAAAATAATAAAACATTTTCCAGTGGAAAATTTTGTCTTCCATGCAAACAATCGCTTGAAAATGGAAAACTGCCATAGTTTGCAACGCCTGACCAAATAAGATGTAATACACCACTGCCAGATGTAAGTGCACTTACAAAACTTGAAGAGAGACTCATGTCTCTGCGAATTGCATTTGCACAAATCAGACCTTGGGGCTATAAAGAACCCCAAATGGGCTTAACAAGATCAATTATTAATGTGCCTGTCCAACTAGATGTTGTGCAAAAAGCCTTGCCACAATTCATTAGCGATACAATGACAATTGTTGTGGCTCTCAAAAGACGCTTGCAATACAAAAATTCATATCAGACAGGTAAAGTGCATGTGCATGTTGTCATGAAAGCATTAAAATAATTATGTTCCAGGACCCTGTACAAAGCACAAAACATTTGTATAAATGAGAACTGGAACAATGTTCTTGGAGAAGGGACTGACAGCTCTACACAGACTCTCGAAACTTCTAGTGAATTTGATACAAGCAATGAATCAAAGAATGAAACACCCACTGATACATTGGTACATGGATTCACTGATTCACAGTGCATTCGTGACTTGCAAGACGAGATTGTCGAAATTTCACCTGCTGAGGGGCAACGTCCACTTGGAATATTCAAGGACAAATTTTCTGAGGAAATTAACTTCCCAACATTGTTCTATGGATATCCACATCCCAATGATAATACAGAACGATTCAGTTACCATTAAATAGTTTGATGGGAGCTGCTACATTCAAGCGATGACTTCTCCTATCANACATAACATTTTTTTTTTCAAAACAATGCGCATAATAATAGAGCAAGTGTTGTCTTGCATGTGGGTGTGAAATAAAAGGCCAGTTAAAAGGAAGAAAGTTGTTTGCCAAGGATATCAAGTACAAAGTAAACCTAGAAAAAATATTGAAATCTGATATTGGATACATAGATTTCAAAAACATTCGCATCTCTCCTGACTATTTGCAACAAAACAAGAAAACTATTTTTGCAATGATCTGACAATTGGGACTACCAACATTTTTCATCACATTTACAAGTGCAGAGCATTGTTGGGATCCATTGGCGACTTCCGTATCTGACTTGCATAGGAACAGGAAACGTAAAAAACAAACCGATACACTAGAAAATAATGACATTGACTACCTCATAAGAAAAGACCCAGTGACATGTACTCGATACTATAGACATAGAATAAATGCTTTGAGACAATTGATATGCCATGATGAAACGTTTTTCGAAAAAACATCAGACTATTTTTTTTTCACTGAATTCCAGAATAGGGGGAATGAGCATGACCACGCACTGTTGTGGATAGAGGGTGCACCGATCTATGGAGTTGACAACAATTCACAGATTGAGAAGTTTGTGGACAAATACATAACATGCAACATAGATCATTTGGATCCAGAAATTGCCAAAGTTCATAGACATTATCATACAAAAAGTTGTAAAAAATGAAAAAAACTCACATTGCAGATACAACTTCCCCGTGCCCTCCAATGACAACAACAAGAATCATAGAGCCACTTAGTTTAGAGGAGAATGTTGTCGTTGAGAAATCTAAATCCTTGTTCACATTTCTAGAACAATGAGACTTTGATGAGTTGATGAGATTTGATGACTTCTTGACAGAGCTAAATCTAACAGAAGATGAGTACATCCAAGCCATACAATGTACGCTTAAACAACCAACAATTTTTCTTAAACAAAAACTTTCCCATATCTGGAACAACAGTTTCTCTAAGGACATGCCAGTTATGTGGAATGAAAATACAGATGTGTGGTACGTCCTCAATGCATATGTTGCAACATCGTACTGTACCTCATATATGAAAAAGGTTGACAAATCTATGACAAGTGCATTCAGAAGAATACACAAAGAGCATGAAAGAAGTCATATTGATGCTATAAAAATGATACGTACACTTGGTAATACATTACTTAATGATATGTACGCTTGGTAATACATTACTTGGTAAGTCATATTGATGCTATAAAAATTATACGTACGCTTGGTGATACTACAATGCGCCAGACAGATGAAACATGTATTGCAATTCTGAATAGAATGCGAACAAAAAACCAAACACATGATGACTTAACATATATCAATTTGAGGTGCTTGCGACCTGCACCAATAGACCCAACCTTCCCTTACCTGTTCTACAGAAATAGGGATGTTGCAATGCATAACAGGTACATTCTATCGCTCATGCCTGGCGATGATATCATCATCAATTCAATTGATCTCGAAGAAGAAAACCATGGACATGTGCCATGTCATGAACATACAACCACTTTACCTTTGCAACTTGTCCTGAAATTAGACATGTTGGTTCAAATATATGCCTGCAACTATGATTCACAGGATGGCTTGGTCAATGGTGCAGATGGAATACTCAAAGGCTATACCAAAACATAAAAACTTGATGTCCTCTGGATTAAGTTCCATGAATCGCATATAGGCCACCGACAGGCAAAAAAGTTGTCTTATCTATATAATTCAAACACTGCAAGCGATTGGACACCTATCTTGTGAATATCAAAACCAGTATCAACATCAGCAAAAACAGGCCAACTGAAGATTCGAAAATAGTTTCCAATTAAACTTGCATGTGCACGTACAGTCCACAGATCGCAAGGACTAACACTTGATAGTGTTGCATTTCATCCTATTAGAATTCAAATACATGGGCTTATATACACAACACTATACGTGTCAGAAGTATAGACTCCTTGTATTTACTAAGTCCTCTTACAAAAGATAACTTTAAAGTCAAATAGAAAGTTGACATTGAAATGCAACGCCTCAGGACTACCGCAAAGTGGCATCTGCAGTATGATTACCAATCCATACAAACAAACTCACCTGTATCAATTGTCTCACTTAACACGTGCAACTTACATGCACACATGGATGATATACTCAATGACTATGACACAATGCAATCCAATATTCTATGCTTACAGGAAACATACATGGCATTATGCATGCAAAACAAACAATTTCCAAATCACAATTGCATATCAAGTTACATTACACACGGGGTGATGATATTGGTGAAAAAACATGTAAAAATTTTGGAGCATATACATTTAGAATAAAATAATGTTGAGATGGTGCTTGCAAAAGTATTTTTCCATGGATAATAAATTGCAATATTGAATCTGTATGTTGCTCCCCATGCAACATTCTCCAACATACTAAATGTTCTTTCCAATGCATTAGACCATTTTCATCTGAATGAAACCATTGTCATTGTAGGATACTTCAATATTGACATGCTACAAAATAATGCCAGAACAAAAGAATTGGAAAACTACATGTGCAAATATAGTCTCCGCTTTCTTTTGAATAACACAAACCATGTACAAAACACACTTATTGACCATGTATGGTCGAATGTTCCCATTTCTCAATACAACATCTTTATCTTAGACACATACTGGTCTGATCATGATACAATTGGTATTGCACTTGAATTATGAGATATACATCAAACATATTGCAAAATCATATTTCTATGTTTCAAAGCATAACTGTCTAGCTTCTTGTGGAAAACCAAATTATCCAACTTCTTAGTTTTCCCTAGTTTGTACACATACTGGTCTGATCACCATACAATTGGTATTGCACTTGAATTATGAAATATACATCAAACATATTGCAAAATCATATTTCTATGCTTCAAAGCATATCTGTCTATCTTGTTGCAGAAAATCGAGATATCCAACTTCTTAGTTTTCCCTGCTTTGTAATTGATTTGGGGCACAAATTATTTTTACAATTTTTTTTTATATATACAAAAACATGGATGAACAAAAAAACAAAAACAAAACAGTACATTCTTTTAACACTATCTGTTATTCTATTCCTTTTATTCTATTTTATTTAGTCTATGTACATATTACTTGCTTTTTTCTTTTCATCTCAACTTATGTTCATGTCCATTTTGTTTTGTACTTTTTTTCATAGAAACAAACATGAAAACTGGACATGGAAAATAACTCGTAACCAGAAATGTAGAAGAATCCATGCAAAGGTGCATATTTCTACCCGTGTTCCTTATCAAATAGTTTTTCATTTACTCTGTCTATATTTGTTGCACTAGTTTGCAGCTCTGTTTTTTTTCTCCTTGGATACTCAATATCTTCATGTACATTAACTTGTCTTCATGTCAATTCTATTTTTTGTGCTGCTATCTTGAAATAAGTAAATTTGTACTCCATCTTTTTTTTCATGTGTTCCTACGTAGCAGCTTGCTTTCATGTCCATTGTATTCTCTGTATTGCTACATTGAAACAAGAACACGGTAATTGGGCACAAAGATGAAGCCTTATGTGCCACATCTGAAAAAGATGGAGTGCAATGTGTCGCAACAAATACAATGCGTATGCCTGAGACTAAGAGGTATGGTTACAAAAAACTCTGATCTGCATACGTTGTCTAATTTGTCAAATTTAGTTTTAAAAATTTAGTTATTTCATTTGTTTAACAAGTGGAGACAAAAAATTAATTTCAAAAATTATTCACTAATATAATTTATTCTATTTGTACCCAAGCATGGAATGAGGAAGTGGTCGATCAGACTCGTGATAAATTATAGCATTATATAAATTAACATAAATCTTGGTAAAACGTTATAATATTCTATAAATTACTAAATCTCATGTTGTGGTCAGTCGGACTTGTGATACATAAGCATGACTATAAATGTGAACTCGTGAGTCCACCAACCCACACACCGTGTCACATCTATTTTATACTATATTTCTATTTTATTTACTTTATGTACATATTCCTTGATTTTTTCTTTACATGTCAACTTATGTTCATGTCCATTTTGTTTTGTAATTTTTTTCATAGAAACAAACAGGAAAAACTGGACACGACAAAGAACTCTCAACCAGAAATGTAGAAGAATTCATATAAAGGTGCATATTTGTACCCGTGTTCCATATCCAATAGTTTTTCGTTTACTCTGTCTGTATTGTTTGCACTGGTTTGCAGCTCTGTTTTTTTTCTCCTTGGATACTCCATATCTTCTTGTACATTAACTTGTCTTCATGTCAATTCTATTTTCTATGCTGCTATCTTGAAATAAATAAATTTGTACTCCCATCTCTTTTTTCATGTGTTCCTACGTAGCAGCTTGTTTTCATGTCCATTGTATTCTCTATATTGCTACATTGAAACAAGAACACAATAATTGGGCACAAGGATGGAGCCTTATGTGCCACATCTGAAAAAGATGGAGTGCGATGTGCCACAACAAATACAATCCATATGCCTGAGACTAAGAGGTAAGGTTACGAAAAACTTTGATATGCATACGTTGTCCAATTTGTCCAGCTATGTGTTTTTCCCATAGTTGATGTGTTTCTATAGCTTGATAATTATCACACTAAGTGTTGTTCTGTGATGCATACAGTTCTTTCCTCTTCTATACTTATCTGTTCTCCCTTTTCTTCTTACCCTCTATTATCCATTTCTGATTCTATACTTAGTCCCATGTCTATGCTCGCGGGTTCCCAGGATGGTGGAGTGACAGATTCCATGTCCATCTATATCTTTACATCATGAGTCCGAACGACCGCCGTTCATTTTCATAGTTGGATAATTTTATGGCCGCGGGTTCCTTCATAGGCGCCATCGAACTCTCATGCCCCATGTTCATGGTATACATCTTGCACTTGAAACTTCAGTGATCTACAGTTCGACCCCGGACTTGAACCCCCAGGCCTCAGTCTACCTACGATGACTCTGTCTGAATGCTTGCATATAAATGTGCCAAGTCATATATTTTGTCTATTGCTTGTTGAGATAGATATAAACAACATCTATTTTATCTTGAACCAAGGTCTGTTGAGCTCCAGCTATATTCCATGGCTGAAAATATTTTTCCCTTAGTTGAAGTGTTTCTATAGCTTGATAATTATCAGAATAAGTGTTCTTGTGTCACAAATATAGCTCTTTTCTCCCTTTATTTTTCCTATTCTATACTTACCCGTTCTTCCCTCTTCTTCTTTCCCTATATTATCCATTTATGGTTCTATGCTTAGTCGCATATTTATGCTCGCAGGTTCCTGGGGTGGAAGATTGAGAAATTCTACATCCGTCTATATCTTCAAATCACGTGTCCGACCGACCATAGTCTGTTTCCACACTTAGCCAATTTTTGGATATACATCTTGCACCCAGAACTCTGGTTATCTACAATTTGACCCTAGATTCCTCGAACTCACAAGCCTCACTCTGCCTATGATAACTCCATCTGACTGCCCCACCTTTCCATACTTAAGACCAAGTGTTGTTTTGTGACACATAAAGTTCTTTAATCCCTTTGTTTATCTCTTCTATGCTTGCCTTTTTTTCCCTTTTCTTATTCCCCTCTATTATCCCTTTTTGCTTCTATACATAGTCGCATGTCTATGCTCGTGGGTTCCTGGGGTTGCAGACTCATAAATTCTATATCCATATATATATTCACATCACGAGTCCAACCAACTACTGTTCGTTTCCATACTTAGCCAATTTTGTTCCTATCGATTCCCAGCTAGGCCCTATGGAACTCTCATGCCTCGAACTCTCATGCCCCATAGTCGATGTGTTTCTATCGCTTGACAATTATCAGACAAAGTGTTCTTTTGTCAAGCATAAAGTTCTTCACTCCCTTTCTTTTTTTCCTCTTCTATACTTAGTCATATTTCTATGATAGCGGGTTTCCAGGTGGCAGACTCACAAATTGTTTATCCATCTATATCTTGACATCACGAGTCTGACCAACCACTTTCGTTTCCTTAGCCAATTTTATGGCCGCGGGTTCTCGGGTAGGCGTTATCGAACTCTCATTCCTCGTGTTCGGAGTATACATCTTGCATCCAAAACTTGGGTAATCTACAATTCCACCATAGACTCCTAGGTTAAAAAAAGTACCAAAGCATATTTCACTCCCCTCCATCCCCTCCACCTTCACCCGTTCCAATGCACATTAATTATGATTTTACTAGTGACAGCTCACCACAGATGTTCGAAAAGATTGGCATTAATAAGAAAAAATCTTGAGGACATATCCCATTAAAATGCATTAATCAGACAATATTATGGAATCTGATTAGTTTCTTTCTGTCAATCTTGAATTCGCAAAAAAATGTTCGTTATTTTAGTTTTTTTAAGGCGTCATCATAGCAAGAATGCAATATTGTGCTAGCCCACTATCATCTACAAAGGTCTTTACATGATGCCCCTCTCTAGTATTGTTCATATATTATAGGTTTGCATATTTGAGAGTATGCTTGAATATGAAAATGTTGCTCCACCCTTCCAATTTGAACATAGTTTGCATTTGGGCCATAAAGAACACTAATAAAATAAAATAATATGAAAATTATTTAAGTAAATATAAACAAATTATCTTATAGTTGGCAATGTTTACCCCGCTTTTCCATACTTTATCGATTTCCCTTCCATCTTCTCACACTTTCCCAATGAAAATCGATTATGCTTTTATTAGCTTTGAAAATATTGGCATTAAAAGGAGAAAAGGTCGAGGACATCTCCCATTAAAACACATTGAACCAAGATTTACCGGAGATTATATTATGATGTTGCAACGTCCATTTTAAATACAATGAATAGCAAAGGAACGTTCTCATCACCTTATGGCTGCAACTCGACAACATTTCTGTGGAGATACCCTGAATATTTCTGGGCACGAGGACCCGAGTTTTCAGTGGTCCATAGCTTATGACTACTACTCGTCCACTTCTGCCCAGAATAAAGTTATCTCGACATTTGAAATTGTAGAAGAAGATTGTGTCCCCAATTTTTTTAAATTTAAGGACTTGGTCACATGCTGTGTCGAGAACTATATTCCGAACTAGCGGATTATCCAGATGGGAAACCATTCCCAAGTCTCCCTATCGCCTCAAGTATTTCGAAAGATGTTAACACTTCCTGACCCAACACCTACTTTCAAGGGAGAGAATTGCAGACAGTTCTTAAAGAAGTATGGTAATGAATTAGACCTCTTGCCGAAGTTCTTACAGGACCGAGGGCCCGCTCCCCAGGACATGGCCATATTACATGTTACTGCATTTAAAAACCTTTTTCGAAAAATTGCATGTATTTTCAAAAGGATAACGAGACAAGAAAGTGTAGCTGACATCTCTCAAATGATTTTGTATATTTTATATTTTATGGTCAAGGAGAAATCCATCTTCCATTGCGGAAAGTTGATTTACATTGAAATCTCTTCCCAGTTATTGCAATACAGAAGGCAAAATAAATTATTTATGTCATCTTATTTAATTTTCTCCATGGCGAATTGCTATCCATTTCCTGGACTATCTATGTGTAAGAAGATGAACTCTGAATTTGACCCAATAACATTCTCATCCCAGATATTATGGAGACACGATGCTTGCCAACATTTTTATAAAGTCTTTAATGATTTTGTTTCAGTTTTTAAAGCATTGATATTTGGAAAGTATTTTCCCTAGTTGTCTGCCCAGTTGACAATATTCCTGAATAGGAAGGGCACACTAAAAGAAATGGAGACTTATAATGTTATAAGGATTTTTGGGTCTAAAGAAATCCTTGTTTCCTTCCATGTCACATATCTGGTACAATGTTTTTTGCTGGAATAACAAGGGAGTACATCTACTGGTTGCATTTTTTCCATGAAAAAAAAGGGTCAATTCATCTCTTTGCCTTGGAAAGTCAGGGATTTCATGGTTAGGAACCACTTCAACAGTTCTTTCACTGACACTATCCCGAATGAAATCGATGCCAGTACCAATGATTTGCACAAGCATAACTGAAAAGGCCCGGGTGAAAAAAGTGCCCAATCCCCGACCGCCACACCCAAGACCACAACATCTCGTAGCAGTACTCCAATGGCCTACCCAATTAACAAATTCACACATAGTTATTCAGGCGGAGGAGGAGTTAACAACCCTTCCTTCGACAAAATTGAAAGTTGTCACAAACTTCCCGTGAGCAAAAAACGAAAAACAATAGTCCAAGAAAAGGAAGGACGGAGGGCAGAAATTGATATCCACGATCTCTCCCTCGAAGATATGGAAATAGAAATTGACATTAACAAAATGTTCCCTGACGACGACCACATAGAGAGAACTTCTCCGCACAATCCTGGGATGGAAATAATTGTCATAGATACATTGGACGAAGAAGATTCTTTTGCATTTCAGAGCACTGTTTTTCACAGTGAATCCAAAAAATTGATTATTGGAAAGAGAGATGTAAAGAATAAGAAAGGGAAATCTCATTCAGAGATCAACCTATGCAACATGGGCCCTTCCTAGATCTCCCAAATACATCGAGCAACTGGAGATTCTCTAGACAACTCTATTAGCGACATTGAAACAGAAAACGTCATGTTAAAGGAGTGAATCAAAGAATTGGAGGCAAGTCTAATGACTCTTCCACTGTTTGCTACTCCTTTGGCAATGGTCGGGCCCACCGTACCTATAGAAAAGTTAAAAGGATCATAAATCCTTCTCACATCGGCCCAAGGCTATGTGGAAAATAATATAAACAAAAGAATGGAATTAATAACAAAATATTGGGAGATTTCAAAGAATATGGTCTCTTTTGGAACAAGAGCACATGCTTTTCATGAGTATCTGCAAGAAGATCTCAAGAATGAGCAAGGTTTCTACCTCGATGCATTTTTACCATTTGGTGTTAAAGTTACCGGTATGACGGAATTTAGAAGAATACAGGAGGATCTCCCTTCCCTGGATCGAATAGACTAGCTAAACACATGTTGGAAAGAAAAGGTAAAGAACCTGAATGGTATCGTTCAAGAATATAGCCAGACCATATCTAGAAGAGACAAACTATTCAAGAAGCTAACTGAGATAGATATAGCTACCAACACCAATGAATTCCAAGACCCGAAATTGACATTCAACTCATTTTTTTTAACCAAGCAATCATTTGATGATCAAGTTCGTATCTATAAAAGACTCTCATTTGAAAATTTCTATGGCATTCTTGAATATGGTGAAAATGACGTGAAAACCTGGCTATTCAGTTATGCGATTAAAAACCAAGATATTCATGAAGCATTTCACAACTTGTCTATTGATCTAAGGGACTTGGAAAGTGAATTCTTCAATATAAAAATATAGCATGAAATCAACGTGGTGCCCATGAGGAGCTACATGGAAGAATGGTTCAAAAAGGTTGTCAACCAGATTACCAATGAAGGTCAAAGCTGAGGAAAGCCATAAAAGGACATCAACGAGCAAATGATAAGGCATAGGACACCATCATAGTAAGTTGATACTGATTCCATTCTTCTGTCTTCATCCACTTACTCTAACAAAGCTTTAACCGAGGTCTGACAATTTTCTCTTTCTTCTTGCCAGGTTTTGTTGTTTTCCATCACCGACTTTCTTCTTTCTACAAACTTCATTCTTGTACATATTTGCTTTGTATTCTGCGGCAGTCCCAAGCCCAGTCATTCTGGAAAACGCATTTTTATTTGACAAAATATGTACTGAACTATATATTTTTTTACAAATTCAAAGACAACTATTTTTGGGAAATATTCTCAAATGTATTTTGTGACCCAGATTATCTGAATATAAATATTTGAGGTTGTTCTATGGTGATCTTCAATGTTTGGTGTTTTTATTTGAAATTTGTATTTCCTCTTAAAATTAACTCATCTCCTTGTACATGTTCTTGTTCTATATTGTGCATATATTGCAGCTTCCTATATTTCAAAATATTCTTCGATATACAAAATGTAAAGTCATATATTTTTTTCTCTATTGCTTGCGGGTTTGAGAAAACAATGCAAGCCCATAACACCATTCAAATTCGAACATAGTTTACATTTGGACCATAAATAATCTATTAAGATACATTAATATGAATACATTTTAAATAAACATAAACAAAATCCCTTTAAACTTGAACCTGACTTTCTTGGGCCCTTGGATTTCCCTCGGGTTGACCGGTTGGCGGATTGCCAAATCCTCATTTCCATCTATATCTTCACATCAGGAGCCCAACCAAACACCGTCCCTTTCAACACTTAGCCAATTATCTCATCGCGACGTCCCAACTTAGCGCTATCAAATTCTTATCCTGGGTGTTCCGTGATATACATCTTGCACCCAACACTTTCGTCATATACATTTTGCACCCAAAAATTCTGTGATACACATTTTGCAGACAACACTTCCGTCATTTGCAATTTGACCCCAGACCACTGGAACTCGCAACCTTCACTATACGCAGGTTCACAACTTTCAAATCATTTATCGCTCTCTTCTATCCCCGCCACATTCCTGCCATCCTCAATGCATATTCATTCTGCTTTTACTAGTGACAACTGAGTGCACATGTTCGCTTATTGGCATTAACAAGAAAAAAATGTTTTCAACAACAATTTATGGCAGCCCGACCGACACCTGGGTACAGTTCCACCATATACATCTTGCACCCAAAACTTCAGTTGTCTACAATTCATCCACAAATTCGTACATGGTTTACATTTGGACCACATATAATATATTAAGATACATTAATATGAATACATTTTAAATAAATATAGACAAAATCTCTTTAAACATGAACCTCACTTTCTCCAGCTCCTATATTGGTTGCGGGTTCCCAGGTTATCTCATCTCCATCTATATCATCACATCATCAGCCCGACCGACCGTCATCCCTTTCCACACTTAGCCAATTATCTCACCGTCGGGTCCCAACTTAACGCTATCGAATTCTTATGCCCCCTGTTCCGTAATATACATCTTGCACACAACACTTCCGTGATATACATCTTGCACACAACACTTCCGTGATATACATTTTACACTCAACACTTCCGTGATTTACAATTCGACCCTAGACTCCTGGAATTCCCTCTTCACAAAAGTTTCAAACCATTCATCATTCTCTTCAATCCCCACAACATTCCCGCCCTTCCTAATGCACATTCATTATGCGTTTACTAGCGACAATTCAACACACAGGTTCTCTATTCAACCATGATTTACGGTAGTCCGACCAACCACTGTTTCTTTTCATACCTAGCCAATTCTATGGCCGTCGGCTGATCCACAAAAAAATCAACCATTTATCGCTCTGTTCAACTCTCGCCACATTCCCGTCCTTCCCAATGCACATTCATTTATTGGCATTTATAAGCAAAAAACACATTCAACAAGGATTTATGGAAGTCCGACCGACCCTCGAGTTGGCGCTATTATAAATCTTGCACCCAAAACATCCGTCATCTACAAGTTCGTGATATACATATTGCACCCAAAACATCTGTGGTCTACAATTCATCCACATATTGGAACATGGTTTACATTTGGACCACAAATAATCTATTAAGATACATTAATATAAATACAATTTAAATAAATATATTTAAACTTGAAGTTGAATTTTTTCGAACTCATGGATTGGTCCTATATCGTCACTTCATGAGCCCGATCGACCGTAGTTCCTTTCAACACTTAGCCAATTATCTCTCCACGGGGTCGCGACTTGACACTATCAAATTTTTATGCCCCTTGTTCCATGATATACATGTTGGTTCACTTATTGGCATTTACAAGCAAAAAATGCATTCAACAACGATTTACGGGAGTCCGACCAACCCCTGAGTTGGCGCTATTATAAATCTTGCACCCAAAAATTTCGTCATCTACAAGTCCACGATATACATCTTGCACCCAAAAATTTCGTAGTCTACAATTCGTTGCCACTTAGCGCTACCAAATTCTTATGCCCCCTGTTCTGTGATATACATGTTGCACACAACACTTCCGTGATATACATTTTGCACCCAACACTTTCGGAATTTACAATTCGACCCCGGTTCCCAAAACTTTCAAACCATTTATCACTCTCTTCAATCTCTACCACATTCCCACCCTTCCCAATGCACATTCGTTATCCTTTTACTATCGACAACTCAACATACATGTTCGCTCATTGGAATTAATAAGCAAAAAATACGTTCAAGTATACGGGAGTCCGAACCACCGCCATTGCTTTTCATATCTATTTGTAGGGTTGTCATAACCCAACTTTCCTTCCCCCTTTTCCATGCTATACATCTTGCACCCAAAACTTCGGTGATCTACAATTCCATAGTTAGCCAACTTTATAGAAGCCGATCTCTGGGTTGGCGCTATTATATATCTTGCACCCAGAACTTCCACCATCTACAATTATGTGATGCACATCTTGCACCAAAAACTTCTGTGTTATACAATTCCTCCAGCTCACAAGTTTCACTCTACCCAGCTTCACAAATATTTCAAATAATTTATCGCTGCCTTCCATCCCCGCTACCTTCGCACCCTTCCCAATGCACATGGATTATTCTTTTCTAGTGACAACTCAACACACATGTTCGAAAGAGATTGACACTTCTTTGCTTAGTCACAACTCTCCATACAAGTTTTCTAATAATATTACTCGACACTCCCCATTTTCCAAAAATAACCTTATAAGATACTTGGCAGGGACTATGCTGCCACACAACACTTGTTATTTTCAGTCCCAATATCTTCAACATATATGCGTTGGAAAAGTGGGTACATGGTATTCAAATATTGTCATAGGATGCTTTTGCAATCCCAATGGATTTTTTTTATACTTATTTTCTAGAATGAAAAGAAATGCATCCTTAATTCCACTTAAAATTTTCAATATTAATTTAATGTCAAAAACAAAACATGACATTAATGTCTAGAAAGAAAAACTCCAAGGCAATGTCAACTTCCTTGTTGGGTTTGTTTTTTTAATGAAGAGTTCGAACGATCTTGAATCCTTCTGGAATATAGCAAAGTACTTTCCAGTTTTTGGTTTGGTTTTTTGAGTGTAGAGTTCGAATGATCTTGCATCCTTTTGGAATATTACATAATACTTTTTAGTTTTGATAGGGGGACCATTGATAAATTTAGAGGCAGAGAAGCAAATAAACAACAAAATAGAAATGTGGGAAATATGATAGTGGGGCTTCGATTCCCTTCTCAATATTCAGGTGTTTTAAATAGATTATAAAAGAATTCCAAAATCATTAATAGATCACAATGGATCTCTACCTAACTTTGCAGGAAAAAAAAGAAGAAGACTAACTCGAGTCTAAATCCACTCAACCGAGTGTACTGGAAGACAAGGGAACATGGATATTAACTCTAACACTCCCCCTTAATCTCAATTGTTACATTCACCAGTGCTTACAATTCCCAAATGCTATCTTTGAAATTCAAAAACAATTTTTTCTAGTGGTTTCGTAAAAATGTTTGCTAGCTGATCTATTGATCCACAAAATTGAAGAGAAATAACACCATTATTGGCAAGCTCTCGAATGAAGTGAAAGAGAGTGTCAATATGCT
Source organism: Picea sitchensis (assembly GCA_010110895.2). Lineage (NCBI taxonomy): Eukaryota > Viridiplantae > Streptophyta > Pinopsida > Pinales > Pinaceae > Picea > Picea sitchensis. Next base: position 45,425 of record SNQJ01S0020587.1, on the reverse strand, counting down.
TGCCTTTATTGTGAAACAATTGATTCTTTGATAATGTGATGGCTGAGTTGTTGTCACAGAAAATAGGAGTTGGATCCTTTTCCATATGTGTTATATCTTTCAAGAGTCTTCTCAACCATACTGCTTGGCAAGATGCTAAAGTTGCAGCCACATACTTTGCCTCTGCTGAATATATTGCAACTATGAGATGTTTCTTGGATTCCCATGAAACCATATTTGTTCCCAAATGAAAAACATAACCATATGTGTTTTTCTTGTCATCTAAGATGATTGCAAAATCACTGTATTTGTATCGTGTGAGAGAATGATCTTTAGAAGTTGTGTACCGCAAGCCATAATTGAATGTCATTGCAACATACCTTAATATTATTTTTCCAACTTTCCAATGAGAATCCTTGGGGGATTTCATAAACCTGGAAACAAAACACGCTGCAAACATTATATCAGGTCTAGTTGCAGTAAGGTACATGAGACTACCTACTAGCCTCTTATATAAGGTTGAATGAACTGTTGAGCCTTCATCTCATTTGCTAAATTTTGTTCCTAGTGCAATAGGAGTTTCTGCTGGCTTGTATTTATCCATTCTCAACCTTTTCAGAATGTTTGTAGCATACTTTTGTTGACATACAAAAATACCATGGGTAGAATGATCCACTTCAATTCCAAAAAAATATTTCACAAGACCAAGATCGGTCATCTCAAGTTTTGTTTTCATGGCAGCTTTAAATTCTTTTAACATAAGATTACTTGTGCAGATCATTTCATCAACATAAAGACAAACAATGATGATTTTACCTTCTTGATTTGATTTTGTGTAAAGAGTGGGTTCATTACTTCTTTTGTTGAATCCATTGTTGATAAGGCAAGAGTCAGTTCGATTGTACCAAGCTCTTGGATCTTGTTTCAAACCATACAAGGCTTTCTTCAACTTGTACACTTTATTCTTTTGTCCTTTGACTTCAAAACTGGGTGGTTGATCTACATATACTTCTTCTTGTAGTAAAAAAGGATGACTTTACATCTAATTGGTAGACTTGCCTTTTGTTTTGAGTTGCAATATCTAAAATAGTTCTTATTGTATTTAACCTTGCTACTGGAGAAAAGGTTTCACCATAGTCTATGCCAGGTTGTTAAGAGAAACCTTTGGCAACTAGCCTTTCCTTATCCTTCTCTATCTTTCCTTTTTCATTAAGTTTTGTTTTGTACAACCACTTGAGACCTATGTTGGTTTTTTCTACTGTCAGATCAACAAGATCCCAAGTCTTGTATCCTTTCTATGGATTCTATTTCCTCATTCATAGATTCTACCTAATGTTCCTCTTTTACTGCTTCTTCAAAGAAAGTTGGTTGATAGGATAGTAATGCAAAAAGATTTTGTTGCTCAATGTCATTGTTCTACTCATAAATTTCCCTTATGCTTCTTGTTCTCTGAATTTCTACAGAAGAGGATGATTCAATTCTAGAAGAAGAACCATTTACAAAGTGTGTTTTCTATCTTTGTACCTGTAATATTGGTAGTCTTGGTGGATGTGTCTGCTATTCTGAATTTTCAATTTGCTCATCAATTCATTGCATTGGATTTTGACAATCCAATGTTACATTTTATTGTTCATTCCATGATTTATTCTCTAAGAATTTGACATCCATACTCACCAAAAATTTCTTGGTGACTGGATTATATAATATGTAGGATTTTGATTGTTCAATGTATCTTATGAAGATGCATTTTCCACTTATGTTGTCAAGTTTCTTTCTCATCTCTTCAGGGATATGTGCAAAAGCAATGCAACCAAAAATTATGAAGTGAGAGACATTTAAGTTTGCTCCAATCCATGCCTCTTGAGGCACTTTATCTTTGACACTTGTTGTTGGAGACCTATCCAGGATCTAAACTGAACAGGCAGTGACTTCAACCCAATAGCTATTGGACAAATTCTTTGCTTTGAGCATACTTCTGGTCATGTTCATGATGGTCAGATTTTTCCTTTCAACCACTCCATTTTATTGTGGAGTATATATGGTTGCCATCTGCATTATAATGCCACGTTGTTCACAAAACCTTGCAAAATATTTTGAATTGTATTCTCCTCCTCCATCTGACTTGAGCACTTTCACAAATTTACAATTCTATTTTTCTGCTTTAGCTTTGAATTGTTTGAACTTTGAAAAGGTTTGAGATTTATTTTTAAGAAAATAAATCCAAATTTTCCTGCTAAAATCATCAATAAAGGTCAGAAAATAAAAGCTACCACCAATGGATTGGGTTTGCATTGGTCCATAAAGATTTGTGTGAACCAATTCTAAATGTTCTTTTGCTCTATGGGAGGACGTTGTAAAGTGGTCTCTTTTATGCTTCCCAAGTATACGACTTTCACAAGGACTGTCTTGTTCATTCAAAACATGAAGACCTTTGACCATTGAGTGTTTTTGAAGAAGACTAAGACTCATAAAAGGAAGATGACCAAACCTAACATGGCATAATAGTGTCTCATATGTGTTTGACATTTTGGGCATATGACTGGGACAAAGTGACACTTCTTAAATTTAATGGAAACATCTTATTCTTGGTCATTTGTTGATCCAGATTTATGAGAGGAACAAAATGAATAATAGATTGAATACAATAACATAGAGATGCGAAGAATAAAAATAGATATCCGGTGAACAATAACTTCTATTGAATAAATAAAATAGGTTGAAACTGTAAAACTGCAGAACTGAAAACAACTTGCTCGAATGGTGGTAGCTATCTCTTGGAAGAGATGTGGCTGTTACGGGCATCCGTTTGAGAAACAAAATTGCAATGAGGCTCCAAAGGCCTTTTTAACATTACTCATGAATTCCAAAACCCTAGACATCCAAAAACCTAACCCTAGGAGATGAAACACCAAAAGTTATATGGGCCCCGATGGGTAAGTTGGTACCTCAACTTCTCGGAGTTGTAAATTTTGCATACGGCCTTCGTTTTAGGCACGTTATATCCCATTGGAAATGTCTTTTCAAGAACTACACATTATGCTATCAAACTGTGACTCTGTCTAGAGTTTGACTATGACAAGGCAAAAAAACAATGTTTAGGGCCCCAAAACAGCCTTGGAAGTATAGAAAGATGTATTGACATGAAAAATTCCAAAATAAACTAGTTGGATTAGGTGGGCGACCACCAATCTCCACCTGGACACTGTGTAGGGCTTTAGATAGCCTCGGAAGTGTAGAACCCACAATTACAAAGAATTACAGAAGAACGTGTTGAACTAACAATTGTCAAGAGGAGTGATTTGGAATAGGTGGGTGGCCACCAATATCCACTCGGATCATTTGTATTTTTGCAATGAGTTTTCTATTGGGTGGTTTATCCAGAATTGAGCATGTTGATCCTTTGAATAAGACATCATAGCCATGTTCCATCAATTGTCCTACACTTATCAAATTGTAATTAAGGTTTGGAACATAATAGATATCATGTATGTTTTTCTTCTGATCTTGTTTGGTTAGAACAAACACAATACCTTTTCATAGAGCTTTGACTTGAGAATCATCACCTGGACTAATTTCAGATTTGATGGAAGTATCAATGCTAGAAATCAATTATTTATTACCTGTCATGTGATTGTTGTAACCATTGTCCAACAACCAAAGGTCCTTGGAGTGACCTTCTTCAGAGGTATCGCATAAAAGAAACATTGCTTTAGAAGTTTCTCCTTCATTGTTGGAGACATTTGCTCTGCCTTTGTTCTGATCCCACTGCTTCTTTCTGCATTCACTTTCATAATGACCATACTTTCTTTAATAGTAGCACTATATTTTGGATTCCTCTGTCCATTTGATTATGTGAGTCTTTAGACAACTGTGACTATCCTGAGTGTTCTTTTGTGTGTCTATCTTCTGCATTATGATTTCCTTTGCCTCTTTTATTTATTCCTTTGTTTCCTCTATCTCTGCCTCTGCTTAAAGAAGTTTGAGTCTTGAAAGAATGTTTCAAAGACTCTTCTTCCAAGTTAAATCTAGTTTCATGTGATATAAGTGATCCCATCATTTCTTCTACTGAGAAAATAGATAAATCTTTGGATTCTAGAATGGCTATCACAACCATTTCAAATTTCTTGGGAAAACTTCTTAGAACTTTTTCAACAATCTTCTCATCTTCCATATGTTCACCAATAATCTTGATCTGATTTACAATGCCCATCACTCTAGTCATGAACTGGTCAACATTCTCTATCTCAATCATCTTTAGGGTTTCAAATTTAGTTATTAATGTCTAAAGCTTTACGGTCTTCACCTTATCATTGCCCTGGTATGCTGATTAGAGAATATCCCAAGCTTGTTTTGCAGTGGAAGCACTAGGTATTTTTGAAAAAATAGAGTCATCTACTGAATTTTGAATCCAATACTTAGCTTTGTTTTCTTTCTTTCTCAGTTATGCAAGGGAATTTTTATGTGGATTTGTCATGGCAGCCAAGTCTGCTGGGGTGGTTCTGTGAAGCCATTCTCTACTGGTTCCCACCATTCATGAGCTTGGAGGAATGATTCCATCCTCAAAGAGTAGAACTCGTAGTTCTTTCCAATTGTCGGCCCTAAATTAATGGAGGAGACCATTAAAGAAAGAATTAGTAAGACTGCAATTTTTTCTAAAAGTATACCTTATCTTGATGTGCGCGCTATCAGTTTTTTGGTAGCGCGAGCTCAAATTCTCTGCAGGATTCAAACCATGGACCAACCTTCAGGAGCGACTGCCATGCTCGTGCTTTTCTACAGATCATTGTAAGACTGGGGCTGTTCCAAACATAATCACAATATTCAACTCTCGCATGAACTGTTTCAAGCCCTTGATCTCAGCGATTGATCTCGTTTGATGGACGTTCAATATCTCCTTGATCTCGCTCCTCTAGCTTACAGCCAACCGGGTCAACCCTCCAATACATAAGACCATGTGCCAAAACTGGGCGCTAAACCATATAGGATATCGGGGCATCGGGTATCATAATACAATGAAATTTCAAAAAATGTATCAGAGGTCTCGATATACCAGATATCAGAGTATCACTTATCGGATATCGCGAGTATCAGGTATCAAGGTAGCGGGGTATCAAAAATGGGGTATCGGGTATCGCGAGTATTGGGTATCGGGATATCGTCCCACCGGGAGGATGGGCCACCAATCGAACCCTTTATGCTCGCCTTTACTCCAGTCTGTTTCGTTTGTTATCAGTCATTGATCTCAGTTGATCAACGGTCTGATTTCCTTTTGAATGAATCAACAGAGGAACCGATCCATTGCAACAATAATTCATTGGGATGCTCTTTTGCAAGGATAGAAGGGAAGGGTCGGTCTGGTTAATCGGAGCACCGAGGTTTCCTCCTTCCAACCCGTCCATAGTTGAACACGAACCCGGTCCGATTGCTCTATTGTTAGTTGTTGATCTCCTTTGATCAACAATCAGATTTGAACGAATCAACAAGCACTGCCACCGGGTCACAGAGCCACCGTGATGCTCCTTTGCTGGTTTGAGGGTTCTGGGGCTGGTCCGGTGAAGTGATCTCACCCGTTGATCCTATGATGATCAACGGTCACGATTTCCCTCTTCTGAAAATCGCTCAAAATTGTAATCTCCTTGCCTTGGCCGTGGTCGCAATTTGAGCTTGTCGAGTAACTGCCTTAATTTTTCTACAGAGAGTTCAAAAAGTTTGTTAATACAGTTGTTGCGGCCATTAATTCCTTTTGGTGGAGACTGGTTGGTTTCTCATCTGAACCCTGGCCACCTTTTCTATTATTTATCAATGAAAACTGAACATTGTAAGAGACAAAGATGGTATTGGCTGAATGAACTGCAATGATATTGCAAATCTAATTGTACTAGACAATGGGTCAACTTCAAGACTCCTCACAAAGTTTAGTGTTATAGAGATTTTGAGTGAGGTAATGGTCGGATTTTGCTTGATAAGAATTGTTATTGAGATATCCATATTGAGGGCAAGCTGCTATTGGCTCAAAAAAATATACCATGGACTCTATACCTTATAACTAATGCCACGCCCTCATCCAATTTCCAACATCTGAAATGATAGGAGATAGATGC
>SNQJ01S0020587.1:18115-39335 GCA_010110895.2 Picea sitchensis | reverse complement strand
ATGCAGGTTCTGACTCTGAGTCAGAACCAAAAAGGGGAAGACAGATCATTGACGCGGAACCTAGTGCCATCGTTGCTACCACCAAGCTCCAGCCTGGTGAACCAGACGAACCAAAAGAAGGAGAGCACCTCCTCCATTCATAGATGTGGGTAAAAGGCACCCCACTGCACTTCATCATTGATTACGGTAGCCAAAAGAACCTCATCTCAACAGAGGTCGTCAAGCAGTTGGCCCTGCCGACAATGCCGCACCCACAAACCTACATCATTGGATGGCTCTGCTAAGGAAGTGATCTTCGCGTCAACCAACAGTGTCGATTGTCATATGACATCAAGCCATTCAAAGACGAGGTATTGTGGATGTTTCTCCTCTCGAAGTTTGTGATGTTCTTTTGGGCCAACCTTATTTATGGAAACGCCATGTTGTATATGAGTCTAAGCCTCGTAGTGTTATTATTACTTTGAATAGGAAATTGTACAAGATACCCGAGGCAGTCCCATTTAGTGTTATTTCCTTGATCTCTGCTAAGCAATGCAGGAAGGTGATCTCTCAAATGGGGAAGTTTGTATTCTTCATGATTCGCTCTCAGAATGAGTGAAATATCACAGCCACATACAGGGTCTCTATGACCGACCTCTCCACACAGAAGAAGAAATTAGATAAGGTTGTGGAAGAATACTCAGATATATTCTCCTCACCTACCGGGGTACCTCTGCACTTCGAGGTCAAGCACCCCATCGATCTAACCCCCAACGCACCGCTACCCAATGGGCCAGTCTATTTTCTCTCTCTGTTAGAGAATGAGGAGATCAAGCGGTAGATCCAAGAACTACTCCACAAGGGGCACATCCATCCTATCTCATCACCTTGCGGGAGCCCAATTGTGCTGGTACAAAAGAAAGATGGAACTTGGTGACTTTGCATTGATGAACGGGCTTTGAATAAAATCACAGTCAGAAACCGGTACCGGATTCCCCGAATTGACAACCTCCTTGATCAACTCGCGAGGGCCAAATACTTCAGTAAGATTGATATGATGTCTGGCTACCACCAGGTCTCGATAGAACAAATAGATGTATGGAAGACCACCTTCAAGTCAAAGGAAGGATTTTTTGAATGGTTGTTCATGCCCTTTGATTTGACAAATACTCTAGCCACTTTTATGAGGATGATGGACGATATCTTGCGACCATTCACCAATACTTTTGTAGTAGTGTATATGGATGACATTCTCATTTACAATAAGACTTGGGTCGAACACTTGCAACTTATTCAACAGGTTTTGTACACTCTGCGGCAACACAAGCTATACTCCAACTTGGAAAAATGCTCCTTCATCATGGACAAGGTCCATTACTTGGGCTACATTGTTGATCAACATGGCGTACATGTGGATGCAACCAAGATCCAAGTCATCCGTGACTGGATAGCCCCCACCACACTCACTGAGCTTCAGATCTTCTTGGGCCTTGCCAATTTCTACCGCAGGTTCGTGTTGGGATTCTCCCATATTGCATGGGCCCTCAACCAAATAACTAGGGGTGGTGGCAAGGAGAAATTTGCGTGGGGCCAGTCCCAACAAAAAGCATTCGATTATTTGAAGAAATTCTTGTTCTCAGCCCCAGTACTTTCACTACCAGACCTGCAACAACCCTTTGAGATCAAGATAGATGCTTCAGACTATGTTGTAGGTGTTGTTCTCACTCAACACGACCACCCCCTGGCCTATCATAGTGATACACTATCAGATGTTGTTCGTAAGTACCCTACTTACGACAAAGAAATGTACTCCATTGTGCAAGCCTGTCACCAGTGGAGACATTAAATTCTTGGGAAGGAGACAGTCATCCACACTGATCATAAGCAATTCATGCAGACACAAGAAAAATTGCAGAATGACCGCCATCAAAAGTGGTTCACATACTTGCAACAATTCCAACTCAATATCAAGTATAAAACATAAAGCACCAACCGTGTCGCTAATTTCCTCAACAGACCGCTAGTTGCAATACTCACCACGGTGCTAGAATCTTGTGTCCATGAGACCTTTGGATGGCCCCAACTCTATGAGATAGACCCAAACTTCGCCACCACCTACCAAATGTTGGGTGCAAACGCAGTTGTCGATAATTTCCATATTCAGGATGGGTTGTTGTGTCGTCTAGGCCAGATCTATGTTCCATCAAGAGAGCGAGCAAAGATGATATGGGAATCCCACTACAGTCGGGTGGCAGGACACTTTGGCATCGAAAATACAGTGGTGATGCTACAAAAACATTTCTACTGGACGAAACTTCGACAGGAGGTAAACAAGTATATCAGGTCCTACACTGCCTGCGCTATTTCCAAATTGACCACTAAGAAACAGAGCTGTACACCCCTCTTCCTACTCCTGACAGGCCATGGGAATCCATCTCAATGGAATACATGTCGGGCCTCCCATCCACCAAGCGGGGAAATGACTGTGTTTTTTTGGTTGTTGATCTCTTTTCTAAGATGGCGATTATGGTTTCCTGCAAGAAGAGAATCACAGCAGAGGCCACTACCAAGCTCTTCTTTGAACGAGTCTGGGTACATTTTGGAATCCCACAAACCATTGTCTCAGATCAGGATAGTCGATTTCTCAACACATTCTGGTCGATTCTCTCATCACTGCTAGACACCAAGCTCACCAAATCCACGATCTTCCACCCCCAGACAGATGGCCAAACCGAGGTCGTAAATCGAATGATTGTGCATATCCTCCACATGTATACTTACAAGAACTCTCGCACATGGGATGAGAGTCTTCCTTATGTCCAACATAGCTACAACCGAGCCCTGCATAGCTCAATCGGCCATAGCCCCTTTCAAGTGGGGTTGGGATTTCAACCATTGGATCCCATAGATGTTGCACTTCCCCTTGCGGTCACCTCAACCGACTCATCTCCTACTCCAATTGAAGCTGACAAAGCCACCCGATTCATTGAGAAGATCCAGCACATCCGCCAACATGTTCAGGATATCCTACAAAAGTCCAATGACAAGTACAATAAACACCATAATCAACATCAGGTGCCACATAAGTTTCAGGTGGGCAACAAAGTTTGGTTGCACTTGCAGAAAGAACACCTTACAGGACCCCATTTAAAGCTTCAACCACTTCGTTATGGGTTGTACACCATCACCAACATCATGGGGGATCATGCTTTTGAGCTCAACATTCCTCCTTTCCTTGGCCTACACCCAGTGTTCAACGTGGATCTCCTTCACCCTTATTTCCCACCATTATTGGACACCTCAGAAGTAGCAGAACAACTGACTCCAATAGATCTCAATCTTGACTACATACAACAGACATCCAATGATCATATTGTGGACACATATATCAAGGGAACTCGACAACAAAGGATCCAACTTTATTGAGTCGTCAAAGCAGGGCAACTCGTGCACTAAGGCAAGTGGCTCTCCCGGGGCCAAATTCAATAGAAATTTCCTCATCTGATGGGGGAACTCAACGCAATGGAGACCATTTCTTCCTAAGGAGGCAGAATTGATATAGGTGGATATCACTAGCCACCCACCTTTTCCAACTGGCTCAAAACAATTTTCTGGCAATTTTGGCAATTTACTATTTTTAGCAGTTTTTCGGGTCCTGAAACTTCTAGAGCCGTTTTGAGGCCCTAAACGACGTTTTTTGGGAAAATGAGGAGCAGCATGGAAGCATGATAGCCCGTTGGAAAGGTATCGTCGAGGATATCGTATCCAAGATTTACAACCCTGGGAAGTTGATGTACTAACATACCCAAATGGGGCCCACATGACTTTTGGTGCTTCATCTCCTAGGGTTAGGTTTTTGGATGTCTAGGGGTTTTGGCATTCTTGTTTATTGTAAAAAGGCCTTCAGAGCCTCATTGTAATCATCTTCTTGAGAATGAGCGTAGTCGTCACATCTCTTCTCAGAGATAAGCCGTCACCATTCTAGCAATCTTGTTTTCCGCTGCATTTTACAATTTCATCTTATTTCCTTATTGAATAGAAAACCAATTTTACTGTATTTCTATTATTTTGTGTTAAGCACCTGTTAATAATCTGTAGTCATTTTGTTCTGCTCATAAAATCTAGATCATCAATTATTCAATATGGTTAGGACTTGGGGAAATCAAAGCCGAGGGGCATCGTCGCAAGGACCACCAACGTCGGTGCTTCCACCACCATAGCCTGAATTAAATCTCATTTTGAGCTCCTTAGAGGCTATTAATGAGACATTCAAGGGATGTCAGTCAACAGATGTCGAAGTGGAACCCCCACCATCTGGAGTGGGTAACTGTGAAGCATCAAGGGACTCAGAGGGAGGGCCTCCACCAGGGGACATCACCAGAGAAATACATAAGATCATGCTCCCATAGTTTGTTGGGGGTCGTGCAAGTGAACGTGCAGAGGCCTAGTTGGAAGGAATGACGCGATGTTTCGCCTTAAGAGACTATTCTTCCACATCAAATTCAAAGATAACAATATTTCAGTTAAGGGACAATGCCTTGAATTGGTGGGGTAACTTGGAGAGGCAGTTTCACCTTACCCCAGACATTGTCTCATGGAATATTTTTTAGAAAAGGTTCTGGAGGAAATATTTTCCTGCGTACTATGAGGGACAAGAGGTAGGATCATTTCATTCTCTAATTCAGGGAAACAAGACCAAGAGTACGAGATTAGGTTCATGGAGTTAGTAAAATATGTCTCATACATGGATACTGATCAACGACATGCATAATGTTTTGTGTACGGGTTAAACCCTAAGATAAGGGCCATGGTACGGATGTGGAAACCAACGTCAGTAGCCGAAGCAGTTGAAAATGCTCGTTACATGGAGGAGCATATGAGCTTAAACATAGGTTTGAGGTCAACCATTCCATAACATACTGGATTCATGGGGAAGGCCCCTAGGACTTTCTCCAGGGGAGGAATATCTAGGCCACCTCTTTATGGCAATAGAGTCGCTCCTAGAGTAGTTACAACAAGTATTTTAATGGCAGCGAGTGCAAAATCCCACTCATCGCCAACGACGCAGGAAGGTCAATGACCTTCTTAGGGAGAAGCACGTAGGGGCATGGGTTCCAGGGGAAGGAACTCATTTAAGATACCATCACAGGGTAGTGTGCAGGTTCCATCTTGTGTTACTTGTTGGGGGTGTGGAGGACCTCGTTACCAACATGATTTTTCAGAGTCACAAGCAGGCTTTGTGCATAGAGAAGGAAAGGCCCTGATGGGAAGAGCAAGTAGTAGCCACCAGATTTATGCAATAGTTGATAACCGCCAGGAAAAACATCAATACACAATGGCGGAGTCGTCAGGTACGCTAAATCACATCAATGTTAAGATTTTATTTGATTATGGTCCTACATATAGTTTCATTTCACCTTGTGCATTATAAAAGTGTGGGTTGGAAGCCTATGAGCACAATGACTTTAAAAAAGTAGAGATGGCTTCAGGGGAAAAAAAAGTGGTAAGACCTAGCATCAATAATTTTCTAGTATACATGGGAGTGTGTACTACTATGTTGAAGGTGTACATCACTACTCTAGGGACGTATGACCTAATCATTGGAATGGACTGGTTATAATCCCATCGAGATAAGGTAGATTTTTTTGCGAAAATGGTGCTTTGTATTTACGATGAGGGAAGGTCAGTAGAGATCTATGGTGTACTAAGAAAGGTGTCTGTACACTTTATCTTGACCATTAAGGTTAAATGTTTCATGAGAAAACGTTGTCAATTATATGTAGTGGAATAATTCAATGAAGCGAAAGGAACCTCCATGGATTAGTATCCAGTATTGTCGAAGTTTAAGGACGTTTTCTGAAAGAGTTTCCAAGGTTACCTCCTGAGAGGGAGATTGATTTTTCCATTGAGCTAAAACTTGGTGCAGAGAAAATTTCCAAGACACCGTATTGGATGATGGCGCCGAAATTTTGTGAGTTGCAGATGCAGTTGAAGGAACTACTTGACTTAGAGATAATAAGGCCTAGTGTCTCACCTTGGGGTGCACCAATAATTTTTTTCAAGAAGAAGGATGGTTCCTTACGACTATGTATAGATTACAGGGAATTGAACCATGTTACATTGAAAAATAGGTACCCAATGCCACAGATAGATGATCTCTTTGTTTAGATGAAAGGAGCAACAATTTTCTCAAAAATTGATCTGCGATCACGGTATCACCAGTTAAGGATTAAGGAAGGCGATATTCCTAAAACTTCCTTTCAAAATTGGTTTGGGCATTACGATTTTGTTGTAGTACCTTTTGGTTTGACCAATGTGCCAAAATTAATCATGAGCCTCATTAATGGTTTATTATAAAAGTACTTAGACATCTTTGTACATGTCTTTTTGGATGATATCCTCATCTATTCCAAGAACGAAAGAGAACATGAGGAACACTTGCGAGTGGTGTTGTCATGCCTTAGAGAGAACAAATTGTATAGAAAGTTTTCGAAGTGTTCTTTATTCTAGAAAGAGATTCACTATTTAGGTCATATCATTTCCGGTAAAGGAATCTCTGTGGATACAGAAAAGGTGAAGGTCATTATGGAATGGCCAATGATGAAAAATGCTCATGAGGTGAGAAGATTCACGGGGCTAGTTGGTTACTATCAGAGATTTTTGGAAGGGTTCTCTAAGATAGAGAAACCTATCACCACCCTGCAACGCAAGGGGGTCGGGTATGAATGGAGAGAGGAATGAAATATTGCATTCATCGAACTTAAGAGGTTACTAACAAGTGCACCAATTATATGGGTGTCGGATATGGAAAAAGACTTCACAGTCTGCACAGATGCCTCAATACAAGGATTGGGGGGCATGCTAATGTATGATGGGGGAGTGATAGCATATGTGTCAAGAAAGTTGAAGCAACATCAAGATCTTTACACTACTCATGATTTAGATTTGGAAGATGCAATGCTAGCTCTGAAGATTTGGAGGAATTATCTAGTGGGGCGAAGCTTTAAGCTCAAAGCATACCATGCAATCTTAAATCATCTATTCACTCAAAGGGATCTCAATGCCAGGCATAGGAGATGGAGTGAGTTTATGAGTGAGTACGATTTTGAAATTTTGTACATCAAGGGAAAGGCGAATGCGGTCATGGATGCCTTGAGCAGGAGACCATGTATCTTCTCCTTGGTGCCCTTAAAGGTTAATATGAGGGAGCGAGTGTTGGGGAAAATTCTTGGAGATAGTTGGTATTTAAAGGTTACCTAAACCCTCCAAAATGGGAGGCAATTAGATCCAAAGTATGAAGGATATAGCCTGAAAGCAGATGAATTATTAAGATATCAGGGAAGGATGTACATCCCCGAAGATCCATAAGTCCATAGGTCCATAGGTCCATGTAATGCCAACTTTTGACTTAAACAACTAAAATTACTTAAGGCCTAATCATATTTTATTTTCTATTAACTGTGAAACTATTAATGATACACTCGAAATTTTAAGACATATGGACCTATGTGAATGTCAATTCTATGAATGTTTATTGTTATTTGAATTATGATCAATATTATGCAATCTATTTCTAACTTGAAAATTTTGACATTTAAAGTTGTTGGTACGTAGTTACCGAATTGAGGATATGATTAAATTCATTTACATGATGATAATGCATGGATATGTATGAGTTTGTGTTATAAAATAATCTGTAGGTCAATGGGATAAGAAATAGCCAAAGGATAATGATAATAAAATGGTTGATGTCGTGAACATCGACTGAGAAATAATATGGTATGAATATTTGTATGTGAAATTATGTTGGTTCAAATGCATTTCTATGATATGTGAACAAGTGCATGTTTTCAGGTGGAGAGACTCCCTGAAACTAAATATATGATGACAAAATTCCCAGCAACACAATGCCATTGTATGGTCCATGGTAGGTTGTTGAACCTAGTTCTATTAGGAGGGGTGGAGGAATTTCCCACCATGTATCCTCTGAAACCTAGAGTCATGGGAGGATGGTGTTATTTCATGCTCCCCTAGACGTGTGATTATGACTGCTAGTTGCCTGTCGGGGAAGCTTGGTCAAGAGAGTTGACACTTCCGCTTACAGGTTCTATCTGGAGTTAGGTCAAAATAGTTGATGCTCCAAGATAGTCCAACAGAGGAAGGATAGGGATGGAAGACGGAAGTAGGTTAGGAAGGAAGGATGACTAGAAGTAGTTGAGAGTGTGTGGAGCTTTCGCCTTATAGAAGAATTTCTTGATTTCGTCTTTTTGAAAAATGTGTATATATGTATATTTATATTTTCTTAACTGAACTACAATTATCTAAGTGAATGTTGCTTTTGCTAAATTATTATAATTGAGGTATTTTGCGAACATTTTAAATGGTTTACTATCCTTTATGAAATTAATGGTATTGTTGATTAGATTGGACGCACACGAGAATTACCTTAGGTGTGATATTTACTGTCATTAGTGCATGTGTGAATCATGTATGTGCTAGCTACACATGCATACCTTGCACATGTATACTAGTATGTATACGTGTTTTAAATTGATGATGTTGTTTATCTGATATAGATGTAAGAATCATGTATCATTACCCTTGTATTGTAAATTACTCTAACTTCGGGATGAAGTTTCTTGAAGGGTGAGTGTATGTAACAACCCAATTGATTTTATTGATCATAGTTGTTAAGTTAAATTTAATTAATTATTAAATTAAATATAATGAATCTTTTACTATTTTATTATATTATGGTAGGTGGGGGAATTAATGAGGGGATAAGGTTATCGGGGAATTAATGAGGGGATAAGGCAGTTTGAGAATTGAAGGAGGGAGAGGGATTCAAGAGAGGGGAATAAGGAAGAGGGGAGAGGACTTGGAAGGGGGTCTTTCTTTGGGGAAAAAAATCGGAAGAAGAAGGCAAGGAGGAAATTATGAAAGGGAGAGGGGAACAAGGAGAAAATTTGAGGACAAAGATTGTTTTGGGGAAATTTTATAGGGGCACTGTTGTTACTTGGGACTTTGGGCTCGGGGGGCTGGAAACCACAAGGATTCCTGGAGCTAGGAAGCCGAAGATGTTGCTCCTAGTTGGTTGGGAGGTAAATATTGAGTTTGGGAAGTTTGGGAAAGAACAAGAACAAGTGAACCAGGGGATAAATCAACCAACCTACAGGTTGAGGTATGTATTTTACTAAGTTGTCATTTTTTTATTATGATGTTGATGTTGTTATGTCTATTTACCAGTTTATTCCTAGTATAAAGAAAATCATGAAAGAAAACCTTGAACTAAATTGCAGTTATTTCAGTAGGAGATTAGGAGATATTTATTATTCTTTTGAGGCCCTAAATTGGAATTCCTTACATTTTCCTTCTTCATTAATATATGGTAAAATAGTTTGGTCTGTGGTCTTGCCACTGATTACCTTCTTTAATAAAGAAACATGGAAGAGTGCATGTACATGTGAATATGGAGGCAACTCTAATTTGTATGACATACTTCTAATCCTTTGCAACACCTTAGAGGCCATAATATTTGGGTGCTAATTTATTGTCCTTCTTTTGTTGCTTGAGGGACATCTGTTTATATGGTTCTAACCTAAAAAATACCCAATCCCCCACTTCAAATTCCCTTTCAGTATGATGTTGATTTGCTTATTGTTTCATCATATTTTATGCCATAACCAAATTGTCCTTCAATAGTTTGAGAACCTCTTTTTGGTGGCCTATGTGGTCTTCCACGACCTTAACCTTTTTATTCCCTTTCAAGGGAGATGCGATGGATGGAGGAGGATATCCATAAAGTGCCAAAAATGGGGGCATTTTTTATGAAGTATGGAAGGATGTATTGTACCACCATTATTCCAAGGGAAACCATTTGACCCATTGTGTTTGTTTATCATAATCAATGAATGTATCCTTCTAGACATTTATTGACAATCTCAATTTTCCCATTGTATTAAGGATGTTAAGATGAGTTGTGAGCCAATTGAGTTCCCAAACAACAAAAAGCATTCATTCCAAAATTTTCCAATGAAAATTGGATCTCTATCACTTACAATGATCTATAAATTGTCGTGGATATTCCACTGGAATAGTTCGTCACAACATATATGATAAATAATTGAAGTCTTTATTATTAAGGTTATTTTTCCTTTAGATTTCCAAAATATTTAGTTACTAATTTTTCTACTTATGCATGAAATAGATAAAATGCGGAAAATAGAGAACAATAAAATACAATCACACCATCCCAAAAAAAACACTAGATATGACCTAGGAAACCCAATACAAGAGAAAACCTAGCTAGAAGGTGAGGTTGTTTTACTCTCTTTTCTCTGGTATAGAAATGATGCAAGTAAAAAGAAAGATGCACTCTCTATGGAGTTCATTTGACATGTGGCTTGTATGGTTGCTACATAATCTCTCCTCCTATGTACTCTCACATAATACCTCTCTTATATGTTTTTCTCATCTATATTGGAACAAGATACAATAGAAAATAATGGAACCCCCCTCTCCTCCTGGCGGGTTGATATTTAACATAGCTTGATAGCCATCTAGGGTTTTGAATTCCTCAACCTTCAATTGTGATAATGTTTCAGACCTTCTAGTCTGTTCTTAGAAAATCCGCTATGTGGCTAGCCCCACATGTCTAAGTAATGGAGGCTGATGTGGCATCCACTCACACCATGGTGATCAATACAGTAGGTCAACTTGCGGGAGGCATAACTTTCTCATACAAACTCTGATTGATGAACAATCTGCACCATTGGAAATGTATTGGTGTGTAGAATATAGAATATTCCTCCATAGTAAGGTTTGGACCAAAAATATTGTCATTTGATGCCTCAAAAAGGCTCTGGAATATTTCAGACGATTGTTTGGACCCAAATTCCCAAATTTGGACCAACTGCCGAAATGGCCTTGTAAGATGATTCCTCCAATTTTTCCACCCATAAAGTACTAAGATAGATGAAAAATAATGTAATGATCCAATCTAGATCATACAATAATCTTGGGGATGCCATATCGATTTTGAATTGTTTCCATGGATGCTACAACTATTGTACTTTATTTAAAAGGAAGAGAAAGAGATAAAAATGGGCATACTTTGTCAATCGATCCACTACTACCATGATGACAGTTTTTCCATCAGATTTGGGTAAACCTATAATAAAATCCATTGAAAATTCTACCCAATATTGACTTGTTATAGCTAATGGTTTTAGGATACCTAGTGTCTTGATTGTCTCTCCCTTATTCCGTTGGCAAACCACACATTCAGACACAAAATTTTTAAAATCAGTTTTAAGACCTTCCCAAAAAAATCCTTCTTGATCTTGTGGTAAGTTTTCAAGAACCCAAAATGTCCTCCTATTGGAAAAGTATGCAATTCCTAAAGGACCTTCTATTCGATTTGGGAATTCTTACATTAATATAGGCGATCAATATACCATATCAAGTCATTCTTCCATACAAGTTTATTTTATGCATTGGGGTCCTCTTGTAGTTGTTGAATTATCTTACATACCTCTTCATCTTGCTTCCATTCTATCATTTCTTCTTCCACCCAATCAGATTGTGGAATATAAATAACACATAGTGAACCCATGATTTCTTCTTCTTTCCTTGAAAGTGGACCCACACAATATTATGTTTTCCTTTCTTGTAGATAATTTCAAAGTCATAACCTAACATCTTTGTAACCCATTTTTTTTCTCTTTTTAAGATAATCGTTGCTCCAATAAGTACTTCAAACTATTATGATCTGCTTTTACTTTGAAGTGTCTTCCAATTAGGTAAGGGTGCCATTTCTTAATTGCATATAGTATGGTCAACATTTATTTTTCATAAATGGGTTTGAGTAAGTTTGTTCGTTTACGTTGGTTGCTTTCAAAGGCAAGGGGCCTTCCTTATTGCATTAAAACTACACCAATGCCATGCCTTGAGGCATCATGCTCCACAATAAGTGTTTTTGTGAATTTAAGTGTGGATAGGAAAATAGTTGTGCTCATATCCTCCTTAAATTTTTCAAAGGATTTGGTTGTTTCTTGAGTCCAAGAAAATGCTTAATTATTTAATAATGTTGTTACAGGTGTCGATGTTTGACCATAGTACTCGAAAAACTTGCAGTAATATCCTATCAATCCTAAGAATCCTCTAAGTTTCTTCAAGGTTTTTAGAATTGTCCATTCCCTAATAGCTTTAATTTTGTTAGGGTCCACTTTTACACCTCCATGAGACACAATATGACCCAAATATCCCACTTCTTGAACCCCAAAGGAAGACTTAGAAGGCTCTGCATAAGGTTGTTTCTCTTCCAAAAGTTGTAATACTCTGCCAACATGTTTGTTGTAGATTAATATGTCATCAAAAAATACTAACACATATTTTCTAACAAAGTGTTTGAAAACATAATTCATCAAGATTTAAAATGTTGAAGGTGCATTAGTAAGTCGAAATGGCATAACAAAAAACTCATAATGACCTTCATGTGTTCTAAAGGATGTTTTGGGAATGTGTTCCTACCTCATTCTTATTTGATCATATCTTAAACCAAGACCCAACTTAGTAAAGAAAATTTATCCATGCCATTCATATTAATTCATCAATAAAAATAATAGAAAACTTATCTTTGATCGTCAATTTTTTGAGCTATCTATAATATGGACACATACGCCATGAACCATCCTTCTTCGTAACTATCACTACTAGTGAAGAGAAAAAAATCTGGCTAGGTTGAATGATTCCCACCTCTAAAACTTTTTGGATAATACACTCAATCTCACTCTTCTGTGCATATGGATACCTATAAGGCCTAGTGTTAGGTGGTGCACTTATTGGTTGCAAATGAATAACATGATCATGATATTGAACATGTGGAATACCCTTAGGCATCTCTCTAAATACCTTGGAATCGTTGTTGATAACTATTTTGAGATCTATTAGAGTAGAGGATATAGATGCTTGAATATCTAGTGAGCACAATTGTGAAATTACACCATGGTGTCCATTTTTTAGTAATTTGTCATGCTATTAGACACTATCACATTATAGGGTTTCCCTCGGATACCTCTAAGCTCAATTTCCTTGCCTTCTGAAGAAAAACTTATGAAAAGATATTGAAAATTAAGGGCCATTATTCCCAATGATTGTAACCATTGGACCCCTAATAAAACATCATCACCACCCATTTGGATGGAAATCATGGGACTATCCAAAAATACTCCCTCATATTGAGATTAATACTATGGAACTTTCGAGAACAATTTATGGTACCTCCATCTGTAATCATTACTCGAAACTATGGTGCTAGAAATACAAAGCAATTGAGATCTTTTGGTAATTTGGTATTGATGAAGTTATGGGTTCTACCATAATCAATCAACAATGTTACTTTTTTTCTTTTTGATGTATCTTTGTATCTTGAGGGTTTGTGGAGTATTGATGATGACCAATGCATGAAAATATATCATTGGAGTAGCCTCTTCTAGATATAGCTCTTGTGATGGTTCCAATTATTGATCTTCTTCCTCTTCACAGTCTATGTATAATAATTTCTTCTCATAGCATTTATTCCCTTTATTGTACTTGTTGTCACAATTGAAACATAGTCTCTTTTATATTCTTTCATCCATTTGCCAAGGTCTCAACCTTGTCGATTGAGGTATGGTTGCCTTATGAAACCAAAAATGATCTTTTTATCCTCCATATGCTCCAATGGCAGATTTTTGTGTTTCCTTATTCTTGGCTTGAATATTATGAGCACATTACATAGCTTCCATAATATTTACAGGATGTTTTAAGAAAATCTCATGTTTAATGTCTTCTTTTAATCCACCTATGTGAGCTTTCAACAAATGTTCTTCACTTATTTCATCCACCCTTGTGGCCAATACTTGAAATTATGAATTATAATCTTTAATATCACATAAGTGTGTGATTCTTGTTAGATGACTAAAGTAGTCTTGTTCCCAAAATTTTCCATATTGTGCTTCTAAGTCTTTTGTGAATAAACCCCAAGTATAATGATAACAGGGGGAATTCCTTTTAATTACCCATTGATACCATTGATATGGTTTTAACTCAAAGTTAAAAGTTGCTATGTGGATCCTTTGCTTATCATCCATAATGTTATGCAGTTCAAAATATTTCTCTATTTGGCTCACGTATGTAAAGACTTATTTTCCATCAAACTTATTTAATTCATTCTTAGGAAAGTTGAATTTAGGACCCCCACCATAATTAGCTCCACTATTAGAGTTAAATCCACTTGAAAATTGTTTATTACCAAGATGTTGTTCAACATGAATACTACGTTTATTTTCATGAGTCACTTTGGTCACAATATCACTTTTAGGAATCCTTCCATCTAAGGTTTGTAAAAAGAAAATGTGCAATCCCTCCATATTTTTATCCATCAACTTTTCCATATGTTCCATATTTCCTCCCATCTTCCTTTCTATTTATGTTTGAGTAGTCATCAAATAAACCTTTTTCATTGACCTATCATTCAATTCGTTGATTTGATTGTCCAATTTGGATAGTTGGTTTTGCATATCCTAATTTTCTTCATGAGTCATGGAGGATATTTTTGGAGGTTTATTTGGTGAAGAAGTTTTTGGATCTTTCTTTGGAGCCATGGAAAAAATTTATTGGGTCCTAAGGACAAGGGAGTGCCAAGTGCTATATCTCTCTAATATAGTGTGGGGTCCAACAATATTACTTGGCCCAATTTCTCAGGACACTAACTAAGGAGGCTCAATTGTGCCCTTATTCGTATTATTTGACTACCCAGGTACTAGAGAGTGGTATGCTCGAGTGTTATTATTGGTGTACTATAGAAACAATATGATTGAATATCTTACCTAAGGCTAGTTTCAGGTACACCTAGGGGACTTCCTAGATAACCAAAGGTACATGGAAGTGATATCCCATCTACATGTACTGTCTAATGTGGTACTACTCTAAGGGGTACCAACATGGTTTGCAAGGGTTTATGATAGGTGAAACAATGTGTTTCTAGTAACCACATGAAACCATGTGTATTTTCTGCGTGTGTTCTTCCCAAACCAAAAATTTTCCTTCTTAACGATAGATCGTGTGTTATTTAAATACGTCAAAACATTTCTCTAAAAAAATAAAAACAAATGATCTTGCTCACCAAGAAAAAATCTCTTAAAAACATTAGAAAATAACTTATGCAAAAACCGTAACTTCCATAAGAAATATATCATAAAATATAAAGATTCAAAATATTTAAAAATTTCCACATCTACTTCACTATGTCAACTCAAGATTTTGAAAATTTCAGAGTCTGAAACTTCAATGAAATTTTTTTCCAAGATAATTGATTACATGATTAGTCACAAACCTTGTCTTTCATGGACTATATCTCAAAAAGTATAGCGAAACAACACCCAAAATTTTAAACACCTATACTATGACATGTTTTCTCAGTCTCCAAAAAATATTAGTGTCTGAACCAAAAAGTTACAACGAAAATCCCAAGATGACTCATTTAAAATTGAATTATGGATGAGTAAAACATCTATCTTCCATAGGATATATCTTTAAAATTATGACTCAAAACATGAAATTTTTACCGGAGGTACTTGGATATGTCTCCTAGTTAACCTCCAAATTTCATTGTCTGAAGCATCACAAAAAACAAGTTATAGTGAAAATTCAAGATGATTCTCTTGAAGTAGAAAAACCCTAGGATCAATGCTCTGAAACCAAATGTTATGATCCAACACCTTAAAATTGTAAAAATTCAATGAATACAGTCCACTTCGAGGGGGGGAACCTCCTTTTACAATACATCTAATTCAAAAGACAAGATGAGACCCCCCTAAGACTAGGTCTCCTCGGTATATATATAGGAGACAAAGGGTACAATTGTAATGAAGGGGTACAATGAAGGGTTCTATCCTACATACACATATAACATTAGAAATGTAATAATTCAATATCTAGAGTTTCATAAGATATTATATACTTAATGCAAGGCTTCAAGTCTATGTATGAACATGGTACGATCTAGATATGAACCATTTTCACTGAAATATCTGAATACAAACTTGTTATCCTAGGAACTTGAAATCTAACTAAAGTATGATCACATCCATAATGCCATTCTATAAAATAAAAAAATCCTTCCTTTAGTGCATCTAAGCATGTAAATTTCAATTCCATGCACTGGTCAAGACAAAGATCAAAATTACCTTTGCTAATACTATTGAACTATTCTTTTACAAAAACTAGAGATTCATTTTCATCACGGTCTACCAACTCAACATATTCAAATAACCTTTGGTGTTCCTCTCCCATTACCACACAATTCTAAAGTATCTCTTGGACATGTCATTCCAGCTTATGTGTCAACAAGTCATCCCAAGATTTTACCACTTGAAAGGGTTTAGCTTATTCATTATGCATAAGGGTGTTAGGAAAAGGTGTGTTATCAAGGTTTTCTTTGATCACATTTCTAACTACATCCTTTTCCTTCTTCGAACAAAGGTGCTTGGGGATAATAAAATATAAACCCTTTTTGTTATGCAAAACAGATATCCTTGAATTGATTTTCAATCTCAACTAGATTAACTCCAATGTCTTACCTTCATCATGTGTTATGTTCTTGGAATCAATGTGAAAAAAAAATAATGAAGAGTGTTTTGTTAAATATTCTTTCATGTCAAATTCATCAAAATAGTATGTGCAAATATTATCATCTTTGTAATCCAATGGTTTGTTGGTATCCTTAAATTTTTTTATTCAAGGTTTCCCGTGAATTCAATTTTCTCTTGTTTCCAAGGGATTGTAAATAAGACTTAATTCTTCATCCTCAAAATTATTATCATTTGAGGATGGGTTTTTCAGTTCTAAGCATACTTCAAATTCTGCAAAAGGTAACTTATTAAAAGGACGCAATTTATCTTCTTCACCCAACAAACCAAGTGAATCCAAACCATGATTTGTTTTTGAAAATGTATATTCAAATTCATAATACTAAAGGACTAAGGTAATACATTCACAGTACACATCCACACTTTAAAAAGCAAGGATATGACCAAGTTTGTCAATTGGATTTACAACTAGTCTTCATTTTGTCATCAACTAGGGTTGTAATATGCGAGTAGTTCATACTCTTTTCCTGTTTTGTGCAACATTTCATTTGTTTATTTTATCTTGTAAGAGAAAAAATTCATTACAGATATCCTTAACCTCATTTTCACGTTTAGACCATCATGTATCTTCAACATGCTTTTCATTATTAGAATTAGAAAAAGGAAAAAGGGTTACAAAATTCCTCTTCAAATATTTTTCAAGACTTTGTGCCTCCTCACAAGATTAATTTTAAATTGGTTCTTCCTTTATGTAAAATTAACATAGCAATGGTTTTAGGAAGGTCACACACATACCACTCATAAATTACTTCAAGGTGAGGTCTATGATTGTCGTGAAGACAATGATAGATTTGTTGGAATCATGTATTTAAATCTCAAATATATTCTCCATCCTCTTCACACATTTCATCGAATTCATACCACATTTCAACCAAACAATAAGTTTCACCATAAGCATTTTCAAACACTTATTTAAATTGAGGCTAGTTCTTAGCTATGAAAATGGTTAAGATATCATACCATTTTGAAAATCTACCTTCAAAATGAAAGGAAACAATATGAAAACTACATCTTCATGACTAACATCAAGTACTTGTAATGTAGATTTTTATTTTCTACTATTTTATTTTTTGTTAATTTCTGGATTGGTAGTGGTTAGCAATGGAGAACATATCATAAGAAATCTAGAGCATGAATTCTTGAATGCTCGAATGAATGGTCAGGTGAAGGACAATGAGAGGATTGGTGGAAATGATGGTTGGAATTATTTATGACTAGATGAATATATGACTCTTACAATTCCCATAATGATTGTACTCAACCCATGCTTCCATAAATACATGAGAAGACTTTCCCCACCAATCTCTTCCACACAATGTTGTTTGATAGGTCAAAGAGGGTGGATGAATTTATTTAAATCATATGGTGTAAAATATATGAGTTATAAGGATAACACTTGGAAAGGGAGGATTTACTTTACCATAGGTCCCCTTTCTTCTTCCCCTCTAGTGGAATCATAGCCCCTCTCATGCTCTTCATATCCCTCTTGGTCCATTATATATTATATTCCAACGCTAATATTTACATCACCAAAATTCACAATGGTAAGTTCTATAAGTTTTAAACCTGCGAAGTAAAGCAATGCATATAGATTCTTAAGTAATACAGAAATTAATCAATGGCTCATACGTACACAGAGATTTTTACCGGAAACCCTCAACCGGGAAAACCTTTCTTATTTTCATTATATCGAATTTCACCATTTGCCATACAATATATACAATGTTTTTAGGTATTCCGTAGATACCAAAACCCTAATCCCTTAATCCGGGATTAATTTACAAATCAACTAAAAATAGAAAAATTCACTAAGAATAGCAAAAACCGCCCAAAAAAAAATTTCGGGGCGTTGCCCCGAATTCTGCGCGTAACCAGGGGGGGGCATACCTGCCCCCCCTGGGACCCCCCTAGGAAAGTGCCTGGAACACACGGCAGAGCCCTAGGTGAAAGGATCGTCAGACACAGTTGTCGTATCTGACGCACCCACACACACACACACATGCAAAGAATATAACACACACCCAACAAGTTCACCATATGGTCTATAGAAGTATATTTATATCATTTTCCTAGCCATTCACCAACTAGGCCTTGGCATTGTGCTCTGCATTAGGAATACATATGAGTATATTTACATCATTTACAAGTAGACTTATTTATTTAAGCCACATGGTTTGACTCCCATTATTATGAAATCACATTTACAATTTATATATAATTTGATCCAATACATTCTAAGGGTCAAAACTAGGGTATTAGATTATTCCTACAAACTACCATTTTTAAAGGTATTCAGTATAGTGTTTCTTTGAGTAGATCACCACAAAAATTGAATGTGCCATTTTTGGTGGTAAAAAAACCTTCCATGGAGTTTTTCCTCATTTCCTCCAATAAATGATGCAATTACTACATCCTGAAGATTTCATATAGATTTAGCAATACATTTTTTTCCAAAGAATGCCTTGTGGGAAAACTCCTAGGTACTTCCTCGCATTCATGGATAGTACCCAGTGAAATTTTTTTGGTGTTAATTATGACACCTAACGTGGTAGGGACATCAAGTGAGACAAACAACAAAGATATTCATCTCAAAGCATTTAACCACTAGAGCTAACCCAATGGGACGTATATTTTGTTAGAAAAACAAGATCGCAGAGAAATAAAATAAAACAAATGTGGAAATAAAACATATTAAAATACAAAATACAATAGAGACACAGATATGCGTGGTTCACTCAGTGTGGGCTACGTCCACCAAAGAAATTTCCAGGTCCTTCCTTTTTATTATCCAACAAAATGAAGGGATACAACGTACAACACACTCATTGTAACTTCCTTTTATTTCTCTCATAGTATCCTCTCTCATAAAACAATATTTGTGATAATAAACAACCACAATATAATTCCCTCATAAAATAGGGTTTCCTTCTAGGGAAACAAACCCTAACATAATCTATACCTTCATATCTATGACTTAATGATGAACGATCAAGATTGACTATAAAATTACAACATATGGTACAAGAAAAAATTTCCTTCGGGGCTTCGCCCCCAAACCCCCATCGGGGGATGCTTGTTAGAAAAACAGGATCACAGAGTAATAAAATAAAACAAATAAGAAAATAAAACACAGAAGATACATAATACAACAGAGACACTGATATGCGTGGTTCACCTAGTGTGGGCTAAGTCCGCTAGAGAAATTGCTAGGTCCTTCCTTTATTATTATCCAACAAATGAAGGGATACAACCTACACCACACCTATTGTAACTTCCTCTTCTTTCTCTCATGATCTCCTCACTTAGAATACGATATTCACAATGATAGATAGTTGCAATACATTTCCCTCATAAAAGAGGGTTTCCTTTTAGGGGGGAAAACCCCAACATAAATTCTACCATCAGATCTATGACCTTATAATGAACGGTCCAGATTTACAATGAAATTAAAGTATACATTTACAAGGAAATTTTTCCTTCGGGGGATTCGCCCTCGAACCCCCATCGGGCAACGCTGTCCCCCGAACCCCCGCCAGGGGCCTACTTGTCGTCAGACCCCGCAAGAGAGGTAGTCACCCCTGCACTCCCCTGCGTGGAGGAGTGTACATTCTTTTGGGGTGTAAAGTCTTCATGGGGTATAAACATGACTGAAAACAAATAAACTTGGATCAGGAATATAATTAGGTTCCACAACCAACAACGCTACCCCTGAACCCCCACTAGCCCCCAGACCCCCCATCCGGGGGGATGATCCTCTAGGACCACGCAGGGGGGAAGCCCCCCCTGAAACCCCCCCACGTGGAGGGGTGTACAATATTCATGGGGTATAAACAAGATTGAAAACAAATACCTATGAATTAGGAAGATAATCATGCTCCACAACCAACAATCTCCCAATTGGAGGCTGATCACAACAACTCCACCACTGATGTATCTACTGGACTATGATCCTTCTTGGACCTGGAAAATTTCTCATCTTCACCTTCATTCGTGAAGGCCGATTGAAATTGAGCAAGAATTCAGTTTCCCCTGGTTACTCCCTTTGTTGACATGTTTGCAGGATTATGGCTAGTATGTATCTTTTCCAACTTCAAATGTCCATCTTCCAAGACAAATCATATGAAATGGTACTTGATTTGTATAATATTATTATTTGAATGGAAGGATGAGTTCTTTGCAAGATGAATGGCACTCTCACTGTCACAATACAACCTGCTATTCTCCTATTTCTTTCCTAATTCCTCCATAAACCTCTATAACCAAATCATTTCATTACTAGCCTCTATAGCAGGAACATACTCTACTTCTGTTGTTCAAAGTGAAACAACTCTTTTTAGTTTTGAAATCCAACTTACTGATGTTCCACCTATAGTAAGAACATACCCTGTGGTGCTCCTCCTTCTATATTTATCACCTGCCATATCTGAATAAACATATCCTTGTAGAACAATGTTTGAACCTCCAAACAATAATGCATGAGTAGAAGTACCTCTCAAATACCTAAGAATCCACTTTACTTCCTCCCAATGTTCTTTACCTGGATTGTTCAT
>SNQJ01S0020586.1:105140-117694 GCA_010110895.2 Picea sitchensis | reverse complement strand
CTGTATTTTTACAGTCTCTGTACATTTCTCTGATTAATAGAAATCGTGTATTACTGTATATCTGTGTTTATGGTTGCATCTCTGATACATTTCTTTTATATTATTGAATATCGACAATATCTCTGTGCATTTCTTTATTATATCTCCGCTCTCATTTCGTGCCGAAAATAATCCGGATCATCTGCTAAAGCTTAGTTTAGGAATTCTTAGCTGCTCCTGTGCCAGGCTTTTATCTCCCTTGTTTCTTCCTCAAATCAATTCCATTAAAACTCAATTCGATCCAATATTTCCGCTACCTTTCCCTATGAAAGAACTTTGTCCAAAGATGAGAGTGAATCTCCTTGTTTAAAGCACAGACCCCATTTGCCCAATGGCCCTCCTTGCTGTTCCAAATCAACCATTAAAAAACCCAAACCCATGTTCTTCATAACTAGCCTAATACCTCCTCAAACAAAGCTATATCAGAAAGAGAGATCAGTCTTCGAGTCTTGGATCTAGCCCTCCAAGACTCAGAGACTGNAGAAAGAGAGATCAGTCTCTGAGTCTTGGAGGGCTAGATCCAAGACTCGAAGTGGTTTTGATGTTGCCTCTGTGACTGCCTCACAGCCTTGGGAAAATTACAGAGTGCTAACAGATGGATTATGAAGTGAAACACATTGAACAAGATCATGAGAAAGGTTGAGACGTCGCTCCTAGTGGATTACAATTTAGTACTTGGAAATTATTTTTGTTTCCTTATATGTGGAGTGAGATCTCTACTATTATTTGAGACAAAAATTATGCTTAAATTGCTTACAAATAATGGTTTCTGTAAAATTCATCCTGAAGTCTTTGTTGATAATAGATGACGAGGAGGCATGCACTCAACAAATCTCTCCCAAGCAATCACAAATCACTAGTTTTCCAAGTCTACAATTCCATGGTGGTCACCCAATGCACTGTACAAAAGAGATGCAAGAATCACCTATGGTGAAGGCTAAAATAATGACCAGTTGAAAGTAGTGAAATTTTCCATTGAAGGAATGAACCCAATCTAGGTTGAAAATGGATTGTATAAAAAGATAACCATGGACGTCTTTTCTTCACACAAGAAGAATTCCACGCACCTGCTTGAAAGAGAGGTGAAACAATTGAGTTATTATTGTAGTGTGACCAATACACATGAGGTGCAGTGGACACATGCCAGGTGTACTGTAGTCCTACCATTATCAATTGGTAATAAGCATGTATTTGAAGAGGGGATGGAGAGACATCTTGAGATTCTGTGCGAACAACTAAACAATTTAACCTTTCATTATAATTTAAAACTCCAATGTAATTGAAAGTGATAATGATTAGATAAATAGTGTGAAATGGTCAGTGATCATTGGTGCGACTATGTGTGATTAGAGTCACTTATTGTGGTTGGTATTGTTGGGATTTGGTGACAACGAATTACCAAGAACAGATTTGGATCCTATTATTATTCGTTGGTTACAACCAAATAGACCAAGTTCGAATATGGATAGGGATTGCATTTATTAATCAATTTCTTGTGTGAATGTATAAATTCATGTAACCCATAGAGGCAAAATGACTGAGTGTGAGTGATCTGATGTAATATCCATGATCTGAATAATAATACAACTGATGCCTATGATTGGTGGACATATCCCAACGTTTGGGTGAACCATGTGAAATCCCTGTGTTCCTTATATGTATGATTGTTAATTATCATTGTGAATAGTGTTTTCCACGTTTGCAATACAACAATTGGTATTAGAGTTGGTTTTTTAGGTGAGTTGAGCCGAGTTTGACATATCTATGTGAATATTGAGCATGTGAAGGACAATTTCTACAACATCTTCAAGGAGGGAGACATTGATCTTATGTGGCTGGAGGTGTGTCCAAGAGGTCGGGAACTTTGTTGAGAGGGATCGTCCTCCATATTCATGATATCCATATTCATGTTTTCCCTCCAAGAGGTTGCGTACTTCCTTGAGAGGGATCATCCTTCATATTCACCATTTCCTTGAGGTGAATGAATTTCTTAATGGGCTGAATTTTATAAGAGTTGACTTCTGAAATGTTTATGAAGGTTTTTCTTAATATTGGAAGGAGTAATTTTTTGTGAGGTGGATCCTGTGAATGTTTTGTTGAAGTCAAAGAAAAGGTTAAAGAGTGGATATAAAAGGTATATATAAGTTTTTTATTATTTTTTAAACCTTTTTTGGTTCTTACTTAACCTTATTTATTAAGGATTCACATTTAATCTTATTTATTACTCCTCCACATTTTAAAAGTATTTTTTTTATAAGAAGTGGATATTGGGAGATTTTTTGTGTTAATGGCTAAGATGCAAAGTTTAAAGTTTGAAGTTGAATATTTCATTGTTAAAAGAAACTTTGAGCTATAGAATCTCAAGATGTGGGATTTACTAGTGCAACAAGGGTTGAAAAAAGCATTGGCAGGCAAGTCAAAGAAACCAACAACCATGAAGGAATGGGAATGGGAAGATTTGGATGCAAAAGAACTTAGTACCATTCGTTTATTTCTGGCAGATGAGGTTCTATTTAATATCGTAGGAGAGGATACAACATTAGGCTTATGGAGCAAGTTTGGAAGTCTATATATGACGAAGTCCTTGACGAGCAAATCTATTTGAAGAGACAATTGTACTGTTTGTGGATGAAAGAAGGTAGACAAATTGTTGACCACTTAAATACCTTCAATACCCTTATAGTTCAATTGACTAGTATGGAAGTTAAATTCAAAGATGAAGACAAGGATATTACACTATTGTGTTCATTTCCTGAATCTTGGGATAATCTAGTCACCTCTTTTATCTTTATCTCAACATAAGTTTTAGATTATGAATCTGTTGTGGGAGCTTTGTTGGTTGAGGAGATCAAGAGAAAATCTAGTAAAGAGACCTCAACTTCAGAGGCAATGTTGGTCAGAGCTCAAACTAAAGAGAAGAATGAGAGAATTTTTTCTTGATCTAAGTCAGGACACAAAAAAGGTAAAGAAAAATTTTGGTGCTATGGAAAAACAATACATCTCAAGAAAGATTGCTGGAAGAGAAAGGAATCTGAGGAAAACTCTACGAAGGAAGCAAATTTGGATGTAACAAATTCAGGTATGATTGATCAAGTTTTATCTGTTTCTAGTAATTTAAAATATCAATAAGAATGTAGTTAGATTCAGGTGCCTCCCACCACATGTGCTCACATAGAAATTGGTTCATTTCTTACCAATTTGTTGATGAGGGTGTAGTGTTTATAGGAAATGGTATTCGTTGTAAAACTGTTGGGGTTAGTAGTATTAGAATCATGATGTTCAATGTTATTGTTAGAGAATTAACAGATGTTAGATATGTACTTGAGCTTAAATCAAATTTGATTTCATTATGAGTGTTTGATTCTTGTGGATGTAAGTATACAGGTCAAAGTGGAGCACTCACATTGTCGAACGCTAATTTAGTAGTGATGAAGGAAACAAAGGTTGATAACCTTTATAAGTTGGAAAGTAGTACTAAAGTAGCATCTGAAGTGATAGATGTATCTTCTTGTTTATGGAAGAAGAAACAAGGTCATAAGAGAAAGAAATAATTGCAAGTACTGGTAAGCGGTGAATCATTTCCAGACTTAAAATCTTTGTTTTTCAAATTCCATCTTGTTTTATATCTCTGCAAGTTATGATGGTGGTATAAAGGGATGTTGTGTGTGGGATCCTACTTCTCACAAGGTCATCATTAAAAGAGATATAGTATGTATGGAACAACCAAAAGGGTTGATTCAATATCACAACGGTAAATTTGTTTGTATGCAAGATAATTCATTGTATGGCCTATTGGTACCTAGGAAAATATACAAGATGTTTGAATCCTTCATAGTGAGTCAAAAATTTTCAAAGGGTAGGAATGACGATATGTTATATAGTACATTCACGGTCTTGATGTTATTTGTTGATGATATGCTTGATGCACGCTGAAGCACGGATAAAATTAGTAAGAAATTGACTCAGGTGGACAGGACAATTCAGATGAGGGATCAAGGAGAAGCAAAACAAATTATGGGCATGGAAGTATATAGAGATGGTAATCGTAAGATGTGGTTGGATTTTAGTATGAACATTGTAAAACTAGTTTTTATCCCTCTTTATTTCCATTATAAGTTTTCTTCAAGCATAGGTCATGTCTATAAATAACAAAAGGTTATGTCTCGTGTAAGTTCAGGAGGAGGTATGTTGTATGCAATGAAATGGTTAAGACCAGATGTTTCAGATGCTAGTGATTTTTTCATATATGTGACAGATTCAAGCGCTGCAGTGAAATGGGTGCTTCAACATTTGAGAAGCACAAATGTCACCTATAATGGTTACACTAAGATGGTCTGTGATAATTGTGATGTATATTTTACTGGTGTTTTGGATAGAAGAATATCTATCACTATATATCTCTCACAACACAGTGGTGGAAGACATGTTGGAGGTGGAGTGACCACTCAGGAAATCCAAACTCATGAAAGTCACAAAGGCGAGATCATGAAACCAGTTCTATTAGAGAAGCTGCAGTGGTGCTTAGCTTCTCTTAGCTTGCAGAAAAGGTGACAAACAAAAGGAAGGAGCAAGGTATCAGATTAATTCATGTCAAGGTGGAGATTGTTGGGATTTGGTGACAACGATTACCAAGAACATATTTGGATCATATTATTATTCATTGGTTACAACCAAATAGACCAAGTTAGAATATGGATAGGGATTGAATTTATTAATCAGTTTCTTGTGTGAATGTATACATTCATGTAAGCCAATAGAGGCAAAATGACTAAGTGTGAGTGAGCTGATGTAATCTCCATGATCTGAATAATAAGACCATTGATGCCTATGCTCGGTTGACATAGCCCAACGTTTGGGTGAACCACATGAAATCCCTATGTTCCTTATATGTGTGCTTGTTAATTGTAATTGTGAATTGTGTTTTCCACGTTTGCAATACAGCAGTTGGTATCAAAGTTGGTTGTGCAGGTGAGCTAAGTCGAGTTTGACATATTTGTGTGAATATTGACCATGTGAAGGATCGTTTATACAACATCTACAAGGAGGGAGACGTTGATATTATGTGGTTAGAGGTGCGTCCAAGAGGTTGGGCACATCGTTGAGAGGGATTGTCCTCCATGCTCACCATATCCTTGAGGTGAATGAATTTCTTAATGGGATGAATTTAATAACAGTTGACTTTTGAAATGTTTATGAAGTTTTTTTTTAATATTCGAAGGAGTATGTTTTTGTGAGGTGGATCATATGAATGTTTTTTTGAAGTCAAAGAAAAGGTTAAAGAGTGGATATAAAAGGTATATATAATTTTTTTATTATTTTTTAAACCTTTTGGGGTTCTTACTTAACCTTATTTATTAAGGATTCACATGTTATCTTATTTATTACTCCTCCACATTTTAAAAGGATTTTTAATAAGCAGTGGTTATTGGGAGATTTTTTGTGTTAATAGCTAAGATGCAAAGTTCGAAGTTTGAAGTTGAAAAGTTCAGCAGTAAAATCAACTTTGAGCTATGGAAGCTCAAGATGCGAGATTTAATGGTGCAACAAGGGTTTCAAAAAGCATTGGCAGGAAAGTCAAAGAAACCAATAGCCATGAAGGAATGGGAATGGGAACATATTGATGCGAAAGCTCTTAGTACCATTTGTTTCTTTTTGGTGGATGAGGTTATGTTTAATATCGTAGGAGAGGATACAACATCAGGCTTATGGAGGAAGTTTGAAATTATATATATGACAAAGTCCTTGATGAACATAATCTACTTGAAGAGACAGTTGTATAATTTGCGGATGAAAGAAGGTACAACAATTGTTGAGCACTTAAATACCTTCAATACCCTTATAGTTCAATTGAATAGTATGGAAGTTAAATTTGAAGATGAAGATAAGGATATTACACTATTGTGTTCATTGCCTGAATCTTGGAATAATCTAGTCACTTCTTTTATCTTTATCTCAACAAAAGTTTTAGATTATGACTTTGTTGTGGGAGCTTCGTTGGCTGAGGAGAAGAGGAGAAAATCTAGTAAAGAAACCTCAACTTCATAGGTGATGTTGGTTAGAGGTTAAACTAAATAGAAGAATGAGAGAAGTTTTTCTCGATCTAATTAAAGACACATAAAGGGTAAAGAAAAGTGTTGGTACTATAGAAAAAAATGACATCTCAAGAAAGATTGTTGGAAGAGAAAGGAATCTGAGGAAAACTCTACGAAGGAAGCTAATTTGGTTGTAACAAATTTAGGTATGATTGATCAAGTTTTATCCATTTCTAGTAATTTAAAATATCAAGAAGAACGGTAGTTAGATTCAGGTTCCTCCCACCACATGTGCTCCAATAGAAATTGGTTCATTTCTTACCAATCTGTTGATGAGGGTGTAGTGTTTATGGGAAATGTTATTCACTGCCAAATTGTTGGGGTTGGCAGTATTAGAATCAAGATGTTTGATGGTATTGTTAGGGAACTAACAAATGTTATATATGTACCTGAGATTAAATCAAATTTGATTTCATTAGGAGTGTTGTATTCTTGTGGATATAAGTATACAAATCAAGGTGGAGCACTCACATTATCGAAAGGTAATTTAGTAGTGATGAAGGCAACAAAGGTTGATAACCTTTATAAGTTGGAAGGAAGTACTAAAGTAACATATGAAGTGACAGATGTATCTTCTTGTTTATTGCAGAAGAATCAGGGTCATAAGAGCAAGAAATAATTGCAAGTACTAGTAAGTGATAAATCATTTCCAAACTTAAAATCTTTGTTTTCTGAATTCCTACTTGTTTAATATCTCTACAAGTTATGATGGTGGTATAAAGGGATATTGTGTATGGGATCTACTTCACACAAGGTCATCATTGGCAGAGATATAGTATGTATGGAACAACCAAAAGGGTTGATTCAATATCGCAACGGTAAAAAATTTTGTATGTTAGATAATTCATTGTATGGCCTATTGGTACCTAGGCAAACATACAAGATGTTTGAATCCTTCATAGTGAGTCACAAATTTTCAAAGGGTAGGAATGACTATATGGTTTATAGTACATTCATAGTATTGATGTTATTTGTTGATGATATCATCGATGCAAGCTGAAGCGTGGATAAAATCAGTAAGAAATTGACTCAGGTGGACAGGACAATTCAGATGAAGGATTAATGAGCAGCAAAACAAATTATGGGCATGGAAGTATATAGAGATGGTAATGGTACACTACGGTTGGAGTTCAGTATGAACATTATAAAACCAGTTTTTATCCCTCTTTCTTTCCATTATAAGTTTTCTTCAACCATAGCTCTTGTCTATAAAGAAGAAAATGTTATGTCTCGTGTAAGTTCAGTAGGAGGTATGTTGTATGTGAAGAAATGGTTAAGACTAGATGTTTCAGATGCTAGTGATGTTGTCAGATACGTGAAACATTCAGGTGCTACAGTGAAATGGGTGCTTCAACATTTGAGAAGCATAAATATCACCTATAATAGTTACACTGAGATGGTCTGTGATAATTGTAATGTATATTTTACATGTGTTTTGGATAGGAGAAGATATATCACTAAATATGTCTCACAACATAGTTGTGGAAGACATGTTGGAGGTGGACTGACCCCTCAAGAAATCCAAACTCATGCAAGTCACACATGCAAGATCATGAAACCAATTTTATTAGAGAAGCTGCAATGGTGCTTGGATTCTCTTGGATTGCAGAAAAGGTGACGAACAAAAGGAAGGAGCAAGGTATCAGATTAATTGTTTTCAAGGTGGATATTGTTGGGATTTGGTGACAATGAATTACCAAGAACAGATTTGGATCCTATTATTATGCATTGGTTACAACCAAATAGACCAAGTTAGAATATGGATATGGATTGCATTTATTAATCAGTTTCTTATGTGCATATATAAATTCATGTAAGCTCGTAGAGGCAAAATGAATGAGTGTGAGTGAGTTGATGTAATATCCATGATCTGAGTAATAAGACAACCAATGCCTATGCTTGGTGGACGTAGCCCAATGTTTGGGTGAACCACGTGAAATCCCTGTGTTCCTTATATGTGTGATTGTTAATTATCACTGTGAATTGTGTTTTCCGCGTTTGCAATACAATAGGTATATGGAAATCCCTAGTGACATGTTGTTGCATTGGAAGAAGCAATTTTATTCAACTATGAAATTTCAGGAGTATTTGGATATGTACTTGGTAGCATATTATTTTCCATTGGTTGAGTGAGTCAACAATTTAGTATTTTTGTTATTGATGTCCAAAGATATTAGAGATCAATCTCGCAAAGATAATTATGGTTTCATCAGAGCGATTAGGGGAGAGCTCACACACTAATGAGGTTGGTGCAACTGCAACATTCGAAGTCATGAAATATAATTTGCATTGTGCCTTGTTATGAGGTTGAAGTAGTTGCAACATTTCAAGTTATGAAATTTAATTTGGATTGTATTTTATGATCGTTTTTACAAGAGTGTAAATGTTGTAAAGTGGATTATCAAGAGTTTACACTGCAATTTAGAATTGTCTTTTGTTATAGTTCTTATAGTTGTAATTTTATAAAAGTGTAAATGTAGAAGATAGGTTTAGGGAGAGTTCAAGTTTTTTAAAATGAGGTGTCAATCCAAAAGAGAACATGTTTTTTATTTGTTTTATTAAAGTGAATGTTTAGAAGATTGGTTAAATTTTGAAGCTATATAGGAAAATGTCCCTATACAAGAGTTGACATTTCCCTATTCAAGAGTTTGAACCATCTTATCTTGTATAGTGTCATAGTGTGTGTGGGAGGAATCCAAGAGTATCAAAAACAAGAAATAGTATTCATTTTTTGATAAATTTATAAAATTGAATAACTCTCCTAAAAGGTTCTCACAAATAAAAAATGGTTGTAGTGGCATTTGGTCTACGAGTCTTATGTCACACTCTATTATTCTATGTTCAAACTAATTACTAGAACACTAGAAAAAATATGATAAAGTTGAATTATGCATTTGACACCAGACAAACCAAAATATATGAGATTACTCAAACAATAGACAAAATATGATAAAGTTCAATTATGCATTTGACTCCAAACGAACCAAAAGATATGAGATATGCAATCTCTTGATTAATTTTGGAACATATTGTAGGTCAAGTAAAATTAAATGGAAACTTAAATTGAATGTGTTTGATGTGTAAAAAGATGTTGGTTTTAATAACCAACAAGAAATATACATAAACATATATGAGACAAGAGATACAAGGTGTTTATACTCCAAAAACTCCATAAGGGAAAAAATCTATTTAATTAATAATTCTCATGTGTTTCTATTGTACAATTTCATTTGTAGAACTTTAGGTGACCATAATAACTATTTCATAATTAGATATTTATTTCAACCATATGCATAACTATCTACAATAATATCTCCTTAAATATTTCCATGAATCTTTCAATTGATCTTCATCCCTAACATCTCTCTTTTCTCCTCATATTTGATTCTTATGTAGACTTCATTTGATTCTTATGTAGACTTCTATGCTTGGTATACATCATTAGCATATTACAATGTATTCATTAAAAATCACAATGTAGTCACTATTCATTGGATTGTTACTATTACATGGCGAAGTTGTGTCGCCATGTTTTCCCAAAGGTATGGTTGGTGTCCATTTGGTACAAGTATGAAAATTTAGAGGTGTGTAAAGTCATATTTACAAGGGAGAATCAATGTATGTTTAAGGCACATGAAAAATTGCAAGGTCATACTCAAATTCAAGATTCGTAAAGCCAAGCAAGTAAAGAAACAAGGACCACAAATTTGAAGGTGCGACAAAGGTTGAATTAACAATGTACATATATGTTCTCATAATTGTAAATGGGTACATAGCTAACTGTAAAGATTGAAATGTCATGTTTGACCCATAATCACCATCAAAATCTGTTGTGTTCAAGAAAATTTATATAATTTTTTTTTATTAAAATAATAAATAAATTATATCTAAACATCTTAAAATTGCTATAAACCAAAAAAATTCAAACCTTTTAATGCGAGTTTTCACCAACTCATCTCCATGTTTATATTTAGTGAATTCATTTCATATCCTATTCAATCTACTATCCCAGTCTTCATCTTATATTCATATTTATGGTGTATGGTAGAATAATTGAATTTTATGTTTTCCAATCAAAGTAAATATACAAGTGTGTTCAGTCCTCCATAATTTTAATGTTAGTATTTTGTCTCTTGTTTTCCATTATACATTAAACATGGATGCATATGTGTATAATCCTCCAAATTCTTAGTAGGTTGTCTAACGTTCTATAATGTTAGTAAGTTCTCTCTTTAGGTGAAATCGGAAGAGCCACAATATTATCCATTGAATGTCAATGTTTCAGATCCATATGAGAATCCATCATCAGGACAAGAATCGTGGGTTTATTTGTGAGAAGAGAAGGCTATAGATAACTAAGTTTTTGGCTAGAAAAACTTAGTTATTTATAACCTTCTCTTCTCACAAATAAACCGAGGCTTCTTGTCCCGATGATGGATATTGATATGGATCCAAAAAGTCGACATTCAATGGATAATACTGTGGTTCTTCCGATTCCATGTGAAAACACTCCTCACCACATAAATATCAGCAATCAAGTTGTTTCTTGTTGTCCATTATACACTTAACATGTTTGCATATGTATATGTCTAATTCTCCAAATTGTTAGTAGGTTGTTTCATTGTTTTATATATTAGTTTTAGTAGAATATGGTAAAAGGTATTCACTATGAGATCTTAAGCTTACAAGTAACATTTATTGTTAATCTTACAAGTAACATTGATTGAATGAACTAATTTCATAATTGACCTAATTTTTTTTTTTTTTAAACTAAAAGCTACAATGACCTAAATCAACCTTGGACACAATAATTGAATCAAGAGATTAACTTAGGAGTGTGGTGGTTAAGTCATACTAACACTATGTGGGAGTGAAAATCATGAGTTGGGTAGTTATGTCAAACTAACACACTTTGATAGTATCTATTTTCAAGTTATAAATCAACGTTGGACACAATAATTGAATCAAGAGTTGGAGTCTCGTGGTTAATTCATACAAAAACTATGTGGGAGTGGCAATCATAAGTTGGATAGTTAGGTCAAACTAACACACTTTGATAGTATCTATATTCAAGTGGTAAAGGATTATATTAAAAAGAAACACTTTGATAGTATCTATATTCAAGTTGTAAAGAAATATATTAAAAAAAGAGATATATAGAAAAAAAAAACTTAAAAAGTTTCAATAAGTAAAAGTAATAATATTTTTTAGAAATAATAATAATAATAAAAAAAATAAAAAATGTAGTCATAAATTAGACTATGAAAAAACATAGATTACAATTTATTGTATATTAAAATATATATAAATCATATTAATAAAATATATCCATTATCATTTTATTTTTTCTTATATTCCAATTTTCATGTAAATTTATAAAACTCGAATGTCATTAAAAAACCCTTAAACAAATAACCACATGAATAGAATAAAAATATTTTGTAATCTCCCACTAAACAAGAATCTTGGTAGTACAATAGGATTTGTCTCCAAATACTTATCACAACCATCGACATTCAAATTAAGCATTGCAATGTAATTACAAGTATAAGAGATGTTTAATTGGTTTTTTAATTATTTCATTATTTCTAAAATACACATAGCTTTTTCCGATTCCTATTAAAAAAAATGGTAATAAATATTTTTTATGTTATTTCAATATGTAAACACTTTCTTTTAATTAAAAATTCTAACAATGGAGCATTAGAAAGAGAAACAATGTATAAAAACTATTGGGTAAAACCCAAAATAAATATTTGTATATTGTATAATATAGTATTAATTTTATAAAAGCGATTGGGTAAATATGTTTTGATAAAAAAAAACATCAAAGAGAAAAAAAAAGATGATAACATCTTATAAATTTACGTAAAATATAAAATAAAAGGTATTAAAAACATATAACTTTGAACATAGTAACGAATTTGATGAAAATCTTTTAGAGTTCTTGTTTTTTTTTGAGAGATCACATTTAGTTGCTATTTTTATCTTTATTTCAAAAACTAGTGTTATGGGTAGATCTTTTCTTAGTGGTTATAAAATTGACTCCCAAATCGAAAAGTGATCTTCCAAGCATCACTCTTTCTTTTTAAGGGTAAAAATTACATCTTGTTTGAAATAATGTTCTTTAAAACTAGTACTCTTTCGAACAAAAGACTTAAAATAAACCCTTGAAATGAAAAGTGTTGTTAGAAGTCGCACCCCATTTTTTTCGAGGTTAGCATTACAACTTGTTTGATATTGTGTTCTTAACAACTCATAATGTTGCAAATTGAAACATTGAGATCACATTCTAAATTGAAATGTGGTGTTACAAGTAACACATTTTATTTTATTTTTCGAGTTTAAAATGACAACAATTTTAAAACCATGGCCTAAAAAATGAACACTATTCCAAACAAAATCCAAAAAAAAAGAAAAACC
>SNQJ01S0020586.1:94819-104893 GCA_010110895.2 Picea sitchensis | reverse complement strand
TGTTAGACTATAAAGTTTAATATGCAATACAATAATTTTAGAATATGTTAATATTCATTTTTCATGTAAAACGATCTATCCCACATTCATAAGTGGAAATGATTTTCTTAGTGAACATTGATATATAGAAGGGTAAACTCCTTTGTATTAGATGCACCAATTATTCATTGATAATATAATAATGTGTTATTTTGGTGTCTTTCATTGAACCCAATTATGTTACTCAACCCTATCCAGGACTTCATCAGTTAGTGATCTACCTCATTTTGTAATATGGTATTAGAATATGAAGTCATATCAAGAGTCTCGGACCTTTGAAAGACATGGTTTTCATTCGTATGACTTCAGTATTATAAAAGCCACAAAGAAATTGAGGAATCACTAGCATGTCTTTTCAATCTACATGATTTGAAATCTCTAAGTTGAAGAAAAGAAGAAAATTACAAGAGAGAAAAAAGGTGATTCTCAAAATTAGATGACAGTATACTCAATTAAAAAGCATAGCAAATCAGCTAAAGACAAGGGAAATTTGGAATGTTATTATTGCAATAAAATGTGTTACAGAGCTTGGAACTGTAGATTTTGAGCTAATAATGTTCTCAAGACAAATATTAGAGACAAACCACATGTAGCAACTGTAACCATTATTGAAGATCCACCATATGCTAATAGTTGATATAGGAGCATCGTCAGCAAGCACACGTGGAGAGACAACTCGGCGCCTCACTGCACCTTTGAATCATTTTGGAATATGAAACACTCGTGTTTTCTACAAATATTTCTTGAACTGATTGAAATTTGAAGAAGATTAAAACATTTGGGAGCAAATGATCGCAAGTGATATCAGAGTTTCACTCCTAGAATTCAATGTAATGAAACTAAGGGGTAGTTATCTTCTTTCTAGAATAGACGTAGTCGGAGGGAACCCTACGAACCTTCTTGTATATGTAGATGTATTGTATGGCATAATGAGGTTGCTGGAGATTAGGTCACTGGATAGGAGGTAGCTTCAAGTTAGTTAGAAATCCTCAGAGGAGGAGATAGGATATAAAATAGTTATTTGAGGAAGCTTCAGAGAGCTAAGACGCGATTATAGTCCATCCTACACATATTGTAATAAGACATTCATCTTAATATAAAGAAAGTATTTTTTCCTGCATATGAGTTTTATGTGTGTTTATGTGTATTTTATGAATGTTATTAGTGTGTGTTTCATGAATGTATGTTGTATATGCATGATAGGTTTTTGTCTGTAGTAGGAAGATAGGCTTATCTGTCTTCGTTGATGTTGTTATATTTTTCTGGATTCATTAGGTTGTGCAAGGAGTGCACAACAAAACATTGGTGGTTCTGTAGCCAGCACAAGGAGTGGGCATCTGAAATCTCTTGAGTCATAAAAAGAATGTGACAGGAGGGAGCACCAGAACAATAACAACTCAAGGGAAATATCAAGGTTGTTGAATACCTTAGATAATAAATTGTGTAGAGAAAGCATAGAGAGACAGATTCACTGAGAACTCTGTAGAGCTATGTCATTTGGGAATCAAGTAGGTGCAAGCATGTACATAAGAACTCTCTGTCAATTTCAAAGAGAACAACATCAGAGGAAGGTACTCACAGAGTTTTTGAGCACTCTGTAAATCTCTACAAGTGTGCATTGAGCAAAAGTTGTCGAGAAGGCACAAGAATCCCTTAACGAATAAGGGGAATGAAATCTTAGAAATTAAGTAGGAAAAATCTCAAGAGAGATAGCCCAAGGAGTGCCTGGAACTGGTGAATTTATTTCAATATTCACAAGATGAGGAGGAATAGTGAAAGTTTGTACACAAAGCACAAGTGTGTTCCAGAGCTGAGGTCAAATTTCATTGTCAATGCTTAGGAGAGTGTTGAGTTGCCAAGGGGGCACCATAAAATTCCTTCGAGGGAAACAGAAGGGTCGAGACCCTTTAGAGTTCTGAGCCAATTTGAAGCTCACAAGAGATAGCGTGAGGAGTGTACAAGAGTTGGACTTAGTCCAAGTCCCAAGATCAGGAGGAGAAGTTCATGCTGAGACCCTAACATTTGGGTTCCCAGGAGAAGGTTCAAAAGCCACAACTTTTGAACACTTACAAAATTTTCCCAAGTCCGGGAGAACAAAGAAGCTCAAGAGGAGGAGAGACAAAAATCATCAGATCGGCTGCAGGAATAGATCTCGACCATCAACTCAAGGTCCAGGACAAAGGAGGAACGCACGAGCAGGAGAACAAATCCCAACCATTGGATTTGAGTGCGACAGATCGACATCCATCGGATCTAGGTAAAGTTCAAGAGCCTTAATTTCTTTGAGAGTGAACAAGAGAGCGGACTTACCAAAGTCTCGATGTAATATCCCAAAAACAATATATATTATTAAAGTCTAAAAAACACTTAGGAATTTATTTCCACTTTTGGTAAATTCGAAATTGGAAAATTATTGCCATTTATGGCAATTCCGAATTTGGAATTTAGTTAATTGTAAATTGTTATTATGACTCTTGGGAAAAGATTTGATTTTCCCAACCAACTCTTTGACTATGACACTTGTAAGAAAAAAATATTTTATATTTATTGTTGAGAGACAAATGGACCAATGAGGTTGAAATCAGTTGGCAATGAATCGATGAGTTGGGAAAATGTTTGAACTACCTCAGGGATGAATTCTACAAGTGGAAAATCAGGAATTTTGCCATTGACAGCCCCTGAAAATCCAGGATTTGCAAATCTACGAAAATTCCCAAGGAGAAAATACCTAGGCACATTATGTTTTTGGATATATAACATATGGGAGGAGGCAAGACGGTGCCTAGTATTCTAAGGAGAGGAATATCACTTGTTGTTATAAGCACTATTTTTCTGAGTGTGAGGGAAGGAGATTTTGTTTTATTCTGGAAGAGGATGATAGCTAAGGAGGAGTTTGGAGTTCTCCCTCATGGATTTATGGTCGGGCTAAGAGGTGAACGGAGAAGTAGATTGGTTGTTCCATTCTATGGTTGTGTGGAACCTGACTATTCCATTTTTTGTCCCAACACTTTGTTCAGATATGTACTCCTATATATGGTTTTTGTTGAAATTTTTTTACTCGATAATGGCTAAGTGGAATGAAACAAATTATATGATGAGCCCTTGAAAGTTTGATTTTGTTAAGGAATAAAGTAATAAAGCTATTGTGTGTTAGTTTTTGTAGGTACAGTTTCATTTTGTTAATGAATAAAGTAATAAAGCTACTATGTGTTAGCTATTGTAGGTATAGTTTGATTTTGTTAATGAATGAAGTAATAAAGCTACTGTGTGTTAGCTGTTGTAGATGCAGTCTGATTTTAGTTAATGAATAACGTGATGAAAGATACTATGTGTTAGCTATGGTAGGTACATGGGATATACCTATAAGTTAAATAAAATAAAATTATTACTAGGTTATTTTAACCTCTAACAGACATGTGAACACATACATACAAATGTTCAGTTTCAATTAACATTAGACTGTAAAAATACTAAATATAATTCTGGAAGAAAACAAATATATATGTGTATACATGTTGCTGCCTATACAAAGTTTCTGAGTTACATAGATATCCAATACATAGAAAGTATTTATTGACTACTTCATAACTCGAAATTTGAGTTTTTCCATTAAATCTGACTACACTAATGGAGCAAATAGTTATAGTAATGTTTCAATACAATAACGTAGGAGAAAAGGTTTCGTAACTCAAATAAATAAAACCTATTACATATTAAAGAGATGGACCAATACTTAAATGCATATTCAACTCTACATAAGACTGTGATCACAACTCTTAAATAGTGAAATCTTATTCAAGATGGGGTTTCTCCTATGTCCTTTCTTTAAAGACTGAATATACAAATAACCAGTTGTTTATATGACTCTGGTATAAAATTTCCAAGATAGAAGTATTATAGGGTAGAACCATATCATTATAATAGAACCTGGGGTTATGTTTTTAAAGACCTTGCAAGTTGGAACCCAAGTACCTTTTCACGCAAGGTGCTATCCTAGAATCCGGAGACTTTGAATGTGAGAAGTCGTGCAAGGAGACCAAGAAAATTGTAATTTAGTGTTAAGTTGGAAGTAAACAAAAAATTCAAATATTGAATATAGAATAATTACTAGGGTAAGTTTTACAAAAAGAAATATCGCAGATTTATATTTGGGCTTCACTTAGCTTGCAATTTTGGGAACAAATGCTCGTTCTTCCATTTACGTCAATGAGGAAATCATCCACAGACCCAATGGGATGGAGTGGACCAAGGATTTCCTTATGGGTACCCTCACAGTAAAAAGGTGTCCCATCA
The DNA here is from genome assembly GCA_010110895.2 of Picea sitchensis. Taxonomy (NCBI): domain Eukaryota; kingdom Viridiplantae; phylum Streptophyta; class Pinopsida; order Pinales; family Pinaceae; genus Picea; species Picea sitchensis. The sequence continues at coordinate 100,561 of SNQJ01S0020586.1, read as the reverse complement.
TTAGATTATAGTAATCAAATCCTTAGCATTTATTTCAGAAAGAAGTAAATAAGCAGCATTCTTAAAACCAGGATAAAAAAGATCGTATAGTATAAAATGTGATCTACAGAGTTGCTTGATTGGATCAAAGATAAGGTTAAAATTTTGTTCTTATAATTAATTAAACCTACATTTGAAAATAAAGAAAATGCAATCGCGAACATAGTTCTGGATAAGTTAAAGTTCTTTTCCTTGATGCGAATAAAATAAAATAAAATGAGTAGACATCCAAATCTCTAGAACAACGGGTGAAGGTAACTCCTCGAATATGTCCGAGGCTATGAAATGAGTATACACAATGGGAGTATTAAATTGTATTCATGCATGTACAAATGTGAATCGGGTAAGTAGAGTTACTTTTGTTAAAACACCATACCTACAGAGAATGCAGTAAGCGGAACAACTAATTAAATATGCAAGTTTAAGCAACAAAATTAAAGGTTGGTCTTGATGGGAAACTCTCACGAATGGGAAAAAATGCTTAAAACAAAATAAACAAAGGACCTTATTGCATATTTCTCTACAGGAAAACTTATGCTGGATATTGTGTGGGATTACAATAACATGGTTTTAACCACAAGAAGGAAAGTGATAGATATGTCGTGAGCTACCCCACCGAATGTGAGCCTAAATCTTTAAAGCGGTGACTGAGGGTAACCGTTGATGACAATAACTCTAACCAAACCTTACGAGACTATTTCCCAAGACCAAAAATCGAACCTACATGGGTAAGAGGGATTACCAGTCAGATCAAACCCTCGAATAATGAGTAGCCACCCTCGTGAGGAAAGTTCGTGAACTGCATCAAGGTTTAAACTTCGTTTTATCCTCAGTTCTGGGATAATTTTTTTATATAAATATGAGTTCAGAGAAAGGAAGGTCCCCATCCAAGTAAACTGTAAGAATTTATTATAGAGACAGACCTAATCACAACCAATCATCTACTTTATTTCTTCTACAGTTACTTTCACTACGTTAGAGACTAGGAACTACCCTCACAAGAAGAGACAGGGTCACACCGCCACGAGTGGGAACCCATAGCTCACACCAGTAATGTATGGAAATACAGTTAGAGTTAAAGAATAATGAAGTGAATAATCTTAACTGGAAATTGTAAGGATAATAGTTGCAGATACATCATCACTATGACTAAAACCTCCTAAAAATTCATCACCCGATTATAGATAGCATAAGAATGTATTATGTCATGGACTTACTAGGGGGTCATGCATCCTTTTCTGCCATACACTAGGTAAATATCTCCAAGTCGTTGACCTTCCTTACCGAATAAAATCATAGGGTTATCACTGAAGTATCATGTAGAAGACTCGGAGCCAAAAGATGATGGAACAATAGTTCTAGAAACCCTTCACCTCATAGAGTAATAGTGAGAGGTACAAAGAATATATCTGACCATGTGATGGGATGGAGTTGACACATTTGTATTGGACATAGGGCCTAGTGACAGCCTCAGGATTTCCCTTTGCAGGTCTCCATTAATGGACTGGACAGAGGCTTCAACTCAAGTCTAACAAAACCCTTTCAAATTCATACCGAGTTATTGTGAGAGAGGACAACTCCTTTAAGGAACGATACACATGATTATCAAGTATATTTTTCTCGTTCAGTTAAGGTGTGACTAACAATTAGTTATCATTAAAAAATTTCCAAAGGAAAACTATATTAATCATCTTTGGGAGTTTCATGACGACTAGTGCTCACAGGCCCTATTGTTCGACCATTTAAACTAACATGCAATCACCTTTATGTTAAGGCCTATAACTTTTTCATTAAAGGTACATGCTTTAAGCTCACATTCGTATAGACCCTATATGACGTGAACAATGTCTATGCATAGGGATCTTTGGAATTTCGAATGGGGTTTCCTTCTGTACTCTAACAAGGAGTTTTATGCATGCAAACGAGTATGATACTAAGGGTCCTATGTATAATATAAACACATATATGGAAAGGATTATAATACTAGTAGACTTGAATTTTTATAAATGTCAATGTTTAGAATGTGGAGAGGTTATGCTTTTTAGATATGTTAGAAATCCAAGAGGTATAGTGAAGTCACCCTTGACCTTATGTATAGGATTATTGTGCAGTATGAAGTAACTCAGAGTTAGAATATGTTATAATGGTGGTTTGTTGTATTGATAACTAGAAAATATAAACCTTGTGGAAGTTAATAATGACAAAAATTACCTACTTATAGTAACTATAAGTCTTTCAGAATAAGTTGTTCAAAGAGAAAGAATATTTAATGTCCCTAATATTTTTTTTTTATTTGGTAAATTTGGGGAACATTACATATGGTATCAGAGAAAAGGTTACAACACTTAGACCTTAAATAGGGTCGAACATGTTTTCTTAGCACATGAATTTGTGTTTAATGAAAACTAAGAAAACATTTACTGTTACGAACAGAAAAACTTTATTTCTGTTGTGATCATGGTAGGACAGAATGAAGAAGAGATATGACTTGAGGAGAATCCCAAGCAAGGACCTATTAGAGAACCTGGACAAAACAATGAAGGAATTTCCGCCACCCAGGTTCTAGAAACTATGAGAAACCTTATTGTGGAACTACATATTTTCAAAGCAGACAATGAGAAACTGAAAAAGGTAGAAAATGAATAGAAAGAAACAAATGAAGTACTGTTGCATAGCATAGTAACAAAGAACAACCCAAAAGATAACAATGAAGAAGAAGAGGTAAGAAAGAGAGACTCCAAAAATTCTGTCCCTGAAGAAAAAAAAGGGGATAGCTCTTCTGAAGGCACACCATCAGCAGAAGATAAAACAACCATAGGAAGAAAGAGGAAACAGGTGGAACACCTAGAGGGAGAGTTTAAAAAAATCAAACCGTCCACCTTTGATGGGGAATCTAGAATAGGGAAGTAGGTTGAAGCATGGTTATTAGACATTAAAACGTATTTTCATATCTACGACTATTCCAACAACATGAAGGTCAGAATGGCCATCTATAACCTGAAAGGAAAAGAAAGTGTATGGTGGCAGGACCTGAAGTTGGCCAAGGGCGTAAAGGAAAAAAAGATGGAGTGGTCGGATTTGAAGAAATACTTTAAGAAACAATATTTATCTGAAATTTACTATGAAAGAAAAGCCAAATAATTTTATGATCTATGACTCGGTCAAATGACTATGGATGACCTGATAAACAAATTCCTAGAATTATTAAGGTTTGTGCCTTATATCCGAGAGGACACAGTAAAATTCCAGTGGTTCCTAAGATGTTTACCACAGTACTATAAGGACATAATCGAGTTCAAAAATCGCAATACCTTAAGCAAATTTTTCAGAAAGGACTGAATGTGTTACAACCAATATAAACAACAGTCTAAGCTTCCCAAGGCTTCGAAAGACAAGAAACAAGATAAAATGAACCAACAGAAGAAGGGATATCAACCATCCCCTTTAGGGAATGCAACAAAGATCTTTAAAAGGAAATACTTTCACTCCAATAACCAGAACACCCAAGGAGGAGGTAAACTAGTTAATATGGGAACCAATAAGTTTGGGGATAGCCCCAGGGAACCGTTAAAATGATGGGAATGTGGAGAGCCTCACTTAAGGAGGAACTATCCATGTTTAACTTATGCAACCAAGACTACGGTTCACAACATTCAGGAAGCCACTAGAGTGGGAGATGTGGGCAAAATTTTACACAGGATCAAAGCACTCGTGGATGGCTGACAAGCGGATCATGAGTCCATTGTAGTGGAGGTTGAAGGTAAAGTTAACAATAATCATGTTTCTGTTTTAATTGATCTAGTGGATACCTTGAGTTATGTTGCTCCTGGTGTAGTGCATTCAAATAAAATTAAGAATTTAATACATGAAAAATATTGGCTAATCCAACTAGCAATAGGAAAAAAAACAAAAGTAACTGATTTTATTTCTAACTGTGAGTTCAATTTAGGCAGTCAAAACACAAAGATAAATCTGAATATTCTACCATTAGGGTCTTATGACATAATTGTTGGGATGGGATGGTTAGAGAGGCATAAAGTAGTTTTGGATTATTATGAAAAAACACTCACTTACAAAGATTAAAATGACATTGTTAGGGCAGTAAAAGGCATACGAAAACCAGTCTTAGTTAGCAAGATTTCAGCAATGCAATTTAAGAAGTTCATGAGAAAAGGTTGTCATATTTATGCTATACAAGTGATAAATCTGTTGGAAAAATAAAATAAACCTAGCCTAGAATATTTTATCGTCTTACATGATTTTAGCGACGTGTTTGTTGAAGAAATACATGAACTGCCCCAAAGAAGAGAGATAGACTTCTCTATCGATATGTTGCCTAGTTCAACCCCTATGTCTAAGGCATCCTACAAGATGAGTTTATCCAAGTTAACAGAGTTAAAAATTCAACTACAATAACTGTTGGATAAGGATTACATCAGACCAAGTGTCTCACCATGTGGAGCACCAGTATTTTTTGTTAAAAATAAAGACAAAACTTTCAGATTATGCATTGATTATAGAAAGTTAAACAAAATGATGGTTAAGAACAAATACCCCCTACCTAGAATCAATGATTTGTTTGATCAAGTAAGCGGGGAAAATATTTTTTCTAAGTTTGATTTAAGATCGTGTTATCACCAAGTTAGAATAAAGGATGAGGACATAAGTAAAACAACATTCAGGACGAGATATGGACATTATGAATTTGTGGTTATACTGTTTGGTCTCACTAACGCACCAGCAACATTCAGTGTTTAATGAACAACATTTTCAGTCAGTACTTGGATAAGTTTGTTTTGATATTTATCAACGATATCCTAATGTATTCTAAAACATAACAAGAACATGAAGAACATCTAAGGATAGTATTGCAAACTTTAAGAAAACACAAATTGTATGCTAAATTCGACAAATGTGACTTTTGTCAAAAGAAAATACAATACCTAGGACATGTAATATATGAAGAAGGTATTTGAGTAGGCCCAGAGAAAATAAGAGCCATAATGGAATGGACTATCCCTAAAGACGTAGCGGACATCTGGTCATTCATGGGAATCATCGAGTACTACCACAGATTTATAGAGGGATTCTCTAAGATTTCATACCCTATCACATCCCTACAGAAGCAGGGTACCAATTTCCATTGGTCACAAAAGTGTGAGGATAGTTTTAATAAATTAAAGGAATTGTTAACAACTACACCAATTTTAAGGGTAGTGTTGGATTACTGAGAGGGGGGGGTGAATCAATAATAACGTAATGATAATCCTTTTTATTAAAATTCTATATCAATGTATAATTATTATCCAATAATGTGTAGTGAGAAATAAAAAATCACACATATACACAGTACACCAGTGTTTTACGTGGAAACCCAAATCGGAAGAAAACCACGTAATGCTTTTTCTTATATGTCTTAAAGAATTACATTCATTGGAAGCACCAACTTCCTTTGTTTTACAGCTGCAACTGGAAGGAGGCTCCAACCCCCTAGTTTCTCAGACTACAACCTGAGGGAAGCTCCAACTCCCCAATTATTTGGCTACAACCAGAAGGAGGATACAACCCCCAATGTTCTCTGGCTACAACTGGAAGATGGCTACAATCACCTGTCCTTGCCCCATCCTGCCACCCTGAAGTAGAAGTAGAATGATGGAACCACTATCACACTATCACTGTGAGATATACCATTGTAAACCTCTA
>SNQJ01S0020586.1:37383-81206 GCA_010110895.2 Picea sitchensis | reverse complement strand
CTAAAAAACACTTAGGAATTTATTTCCATTTTTGGTAAATTCGAAATTGGAAAATTATTTACATTTATGGCAATTCTGAATTTGGAATTTAGTTAATTGTAAAGTATTATTATGACTGTTGGGAAAAGATTTGAGTTTCCTAACCAACTCTTTGACTGTGACACTTGTAAGAAACAAATATTTTTATATTTATTGTTGAGAGACAAATGGAACAACCAGGTTGAAATCCACTGACCATGACTCCATGAGTGGGGAACATGTTTGAACTACCTTAGGGATGAATTCTACAAGTGGCAAATCAGGAATTTGGCCACTAAAAACCCCTGAAAATCAGGGACTTGTAAAGATGCTAAAATTCCCAAGGGGAAAAGACCTAGGCACAAGATGTTTTTGGATATATAGCATATGGGAGGAGATAGGATGCTACCTAGTATGCTAAGGAGAGGAATATCACTTGTTGTTATGAGCACTAGTTTTCTAAGTGTGAGGCAAGGAGAATTTTTTTGATTCTGTAAGAGGACGATAGCTAAGGAGGAGTTTGGAGTTCGCCCTCATGGATTCATGGTCAAGCTAGGGGTGAATGGAGCAAGTAGATTGGTTTTTTTGTTATATGGCTGGGTGGAACTTGGTTGTTCCATTTGTTGTCCCAACACTTTGTTCATATATGTACTCCTATATATTGTTTTTGATGAATTGATTTTACTGGATAATGGCTAAGTCGAATAAAATGAATTATAGGCTAAGTCCTTGGAAGTTTGATTTTGTAAAGGAATAAAGTAATAAAGATACTGCGTGTTAGTTGTTGTAGGTACAGTTTGATTTTGTTAATGAATAAAGTAATAAATCTATTTTGTGTTAGTTGTTGTAGGTACAGTTTGATTTTGTTAATGAATGAAGTAATAAAGTTACTGTGTGTTAGCTATTGTAGATGCAACCTGATTTTAGTTAATGAATAAAGTGATGAAATCTATTGTGTGTTAGTTATGGTAGGTACATGGGATATACCAGTAAGTTAAATAAAATAAAATCATTACTGGGCTATTTTAACCTCTACCAGACATGTGAGCACATACATATAGATGTTCAATTTCAAGTAACATTAGACTGTAAAAATGCTAAATATAATTTTGGAAGCATATAAATATATATGCGTATACATGTTGCCTCCTATACAGAGTTTTTGATTTACATAGATATCCAATACACAAACTATTTATTGACTCTTATATAACTCGAAATTCGAATTTTTTCATTAAATCTGACTACACTAATGGAGAAAATAGTTACAATCATGTTTCATTACATTAACGTAGAAGCAAAGGTCTAGCAACTCGAATACATAAAACCTATTACATATTCCAAAGTCGGACCAATACTTAAATGTGTCTTCAACTCTAGATAACACTGTGATCATAACTCTTAAATAGTGAAACCTTATTCAATAAGGGGTTTCCCCTCTATCCTTTCTTTAAAGAATGAATATACAAATAACTGGTTGTTTATAGGAGTCTGGTATAAAATTTCCATGATAAAAATATTCTAGGCAAGAATTGTATCATTACAATAGAACTTGGGGTTATAATTTTAAAGACATTTTGCAAGTTGGAACCCGAGTAACATTTTGCGCAAGGCGCTGTCCTAGAATCCAAAGTCTTCGAATGTGAGAAATCCTGGAAGGAGAGAAAGAAAATTGTAATTTAGTGCTAAGTTGGAAGTAAACAAAAAATTTAAATACTGAATATAGAATAATTAGCAAGGTAAATTTTACAAAAAGAAATATCGCAGATTTATATTTGGACTTCACTTAGCTTGCGATTTTGGGAACAAATGCACATTCTTCCATTTGCGTTGATGAGGATTTCTTGATGGTTACCCTCACAGTAAACAAGGTTCCCATCATTAGATTATAGTAATCAAATCCTTACCATTTACTTAAGAAAGAAGTAATTAAGCATCATTTTTAAAATCAAGATAAAAGAGAAAGTATAGTATAAAACGTGATATACAGAGTTACCCGATTGGATCACAGATAAGGTTACAATTTTGTTCTTATAATTAATTAAACCTACATTTGAAAATAAAGAAAATTAAATTGCAGACAGAGTTCTCGATAAGTTAAAGTTTTTTTTCTTGATGTGAATTAAATAAAATAAAATGAATAGACATCCAAATCTCTGGAAAACAGGTGACGGTAACTCCTCAAATATGTCTTGGAAACCATAGGATGGAACAATAGTCTTGGAAACCCTTTTTGAGGGTAGCCATAGGATGGAACAATAGTCTTGGAAACCCTTCACCGTGCAAAGTAATAATAGGAGGTATGAAGACTGTATCTGACCATGTGACGTTATAGAGGTGGCACATTTATATTGGACATGGGGCCTAGGGACAACCTCGAGATTTTACTTCACAGGTCTCCATTAATGGACTAGATAGAGGCTTCAACTCAAGTTTGACAAAACCCTTTCGAATTCATACTGAGTTATTGAGAGAGAGGAAAACTCCTTTAAGGCACGATACACATTATTATCAAGTCTAGTTTTCTCATTCAGTTAAGGTGTGACTAACAATTCTTTATATTTAAACATTTTTGAAAGGAAATTTATGTTAATCATGTTCGAGAGTTTCATCACGACCAGTGTTCACAAGGCCTATTGGTCAGCTAGTTAAATTAACGTACAATCACTTTTATGTTAAGGCCTGTAAATTTTTCGTTAAAGGTACATGCTTTAAGCTCACATTCGTATAGACCATATATGACATGAACAATGTCTATGCATGGGGATCTTTGTAATTTCGAATGGGGTTTCCTTCTGTACTCTAACAAAGAGTTTTATGCATAGAAACGAGTATGATACTAAGGGTCCTATGTATAATATAAACACATATATGGAAAGGATTATAATACTAGTAGACTTGAATGTTTATAAATGTCAATGTTTAGAATGTGGAGAGTTACTCTTTTTAGATATGTTAGAAATCCGAGAGGTTAGGGTATAGAGAAGTCACCCTTGACCTTATGTATAGGATTACTGTGTAGTGTGAAGTAAGTCAGAGTTATAATATGTTATAATGGTGGTTCGTTGTATTGATAACTCGAAAATAAAAATGTTGCAGAAGTTAATAATGATGAAAATTACCTACTTATAATAACTGTAAGTCTTCCGAAATAAGTTGTTCAAAGAGAAAGAAGATTTAATGTCCCTAAGATTTTTTTTTAATTTGGTAAATTTGGGGAACATTACACTCGAAAAGAGTCAGGACCATCCATCATCTAGGGTGATAGGTGGCGTAAGATCCACAACTTCGAAGCGAGAACACATCGAAATTTTGTGGTCAAGGAGAGAGCAGAATCACCTAAGACCCGAAGTAGATCCTGGTCATTGATTCCTAGGGGGGTACGTGTCAAAAAATATGTGTCTTCTGGTGAAATCACTCTGGGAGGAACGAGTGTGAAGGAGTTGAAACTCTCAAACCCCGAAAAGCTGAAGTTAATCTGGACCATCAGATCCAAAGGGACGCATATCGAAAATCCGTTGTCTCTCGGTGAAAGAAATCTGAGAGGAACGAATGCATAGGAGTTTGAAAATCCTCAACCTCAGAGAGTCAAAGTAAATATGGACCATCAGATCTAGAAGGACACGCATTAATGGATCATGAGATCCAATAAAAATCGAAGGTGTGGTGTTGAAACCTCCCGAAGTCCTAATATTTGAAGAATTTGGGAGTCGTCGATCTACACGAGGAAACATGTTGTTAGATCGTGGAATCCATGGTAAAACACTCCGGGAGAAACAAATCATGGAGAAGTTAAGACTTCTGAAGGCCTAAGTTCCGAAGCGGGATAGAGACATTGATTTGAGGAGGACCCGTGGCAAGAGATCTATCATTTCGGAGAAATTCACTCCGAAATATGAAAGAGGGTGTTGAACAAGAACTCTCGAAGGCTGAAGAGCCGAATTTCATCTGAGTCGTTCGTTTTCTAGGGAACGTGTCAACAAATCTTCCACTTCGAAAGATAGCCACTTCGGAGGAAGCAAGGGTGAAAAGTTTGAAACTCTTGAAGCCCAAATAGTCGAAGAGGATTGTGACCATTGATATGAGAAAGTAAATTGACGGTAGGGAATCATTGCAGGGAGAGGAGGAGAAATTAGTGAATGTGCTAGTTCATAGTCCACAATTTGCTAGAACCACTGATCTCGTCTGGACATGAGTTAAACAACTACAATTTAAAGGAGATTGCGTGAGCACTTTACTGATTGCGGGGACAGGACTCTCAGGTAAAGAGTGATCACGTTGGCAGCCCGCAATTACTGTGAACCTTCAATCGATGAATAAATCGACAATGGCCGGATCGTGGCCATGAAATACTTGAGGGTGATAACATGGTCTGTATTTAATTGGGATTGAGACCATCAAGGTCTCTAGGAGCTAATCCATCCCAAGGGAATTGAATGATCCTAGACATGGAGGTCACGCAGCCCTAAGGGGAGAAGGTGAGTCTGTATCAAGTGGTATTAGAGCTGACTTTCGTCTATATATTTCAGGCGAAGGAGATGAAGGAGACAATATGACAACATCAAGTAGTATCAAGAGATGAATTTTGTCTATAGATTGTAGGCAAAGGTGAAAAGGTGAATAGAGATAGTCTGATGACATCAAATGGTATCAAAATATGGAGTTCACCTATAGAAAATAGGTGAATAGAGACAAAGTATTGATGATCTATAAATATTTTTGCAAGGTGTGCAACAAATGGTAGATAACCAGGAGGGCTTAAGACATAAAATATGTCTCTTGAAGGCCATAAGTGTGGTCGAAGAGGAGACTGCCAGAAGAAAAGAAAAACAAGAATTAATAAGGAGCTCATATACTTAAGAGAAAGAATGGAACAACTGACATTGAAGATACAACAAGAAGAAAAAGTACAATTGAGGTACGAGTGGCCTCTGAACAGGTAGGTAAAATGGCATGTTAAAAAGTTATTGGCCAAAAAGAAGCAACAAGAGTTGAGGAGGTGGCTGAGGGAAGTTGGAAACCTGAGTGACACAGAGGAGGAAGTAGTTTACATCTATGAACCGAAGATTGGTAAGAACCTCAGTGATGAAGAGGAGGTGATATCAATTAAATGTCTCATAGACTGCCAGGAGGGAAGAGATGAATTTTCAAAGTGCCAGGTGGGAAATGAGACAATATTAATGGAGGATATCATAGATTAGCATGAGGGAAGTGATGGAAATATGTCCATGGGGGCAATGAGATGAGATCAATTCAGGATCTGATAGACTGCCATGAAGGCTGAAGAGAAATCCCAGGTTTCCATGTGGGAAAGGAAGAAGAGAGGAGACTATATGAAAGTCTCATGAACTCAACTGAGAGTTCATATAAACAAGGAGATCTAGTGGAGTAGGATTAGAAATGAATTCTGATCGCAGGGGGAATTAAAATATTTATGTCAAATAGTCCAACAGAGGCTAGTACAAGTGTTGCACATGAGGAGGTGGTGCAACAAGAATCCAAGAAAGAGGCCATGGGGCCAAATGATTTTAAATTTAATTGTGTCTATTTTGCAGGTGAAGTAGAGGAATGATAGCCAGTTGTGACTGTCATGATGAAGGAGAAGATATCAGAATCTGCCCAAGGAAAAGAGGAAGAGGATAATTCATATGAATTGTTCACTCATTGGAAGCAAGAGTTGAATATGTTGGAGGATTGGTTCAACAATCCAGAACCAGAGAAGGACTGCCATGATATAGTCATGCAAGGGAAGACAACCATGCAGATTGCAGGAGAAGATAATTCAGCAGAATTTCTCCAGAATTTCAACCCAAGAGATGAACATGAGATGACTACAACAATGGAGTCTACAACAATAGAGGAAGTGGACAACATATATTTTTTTGAGTTGTATGAGGAATTGTAATCCCATGAGAGATGGATAAATATTCCAAGTAGGCATATCCAAGAGGTCAATTTGGAAAGAGGTGGAGGAGCATACCAACCTGGGGATCAACTAGAGGAAGTTGGAGTTGAACCAACACAAGAGGAGATGACAAAAGTCAATCTGTCATAGGAGGAAGCTACACAACAACTCAATGGTGAGACAGTAGAACTGAAATCTATAGCAGAATGGATAGCTAGTACCACAAGAGATGAAGATAAATGAATAGCCATATTGATCAGATTGTTAAGGAGGATAAAGAGCACACATTTCAATGTTCGCAAGAGATGGAGAAAGAAGAGCATTTGGTGGAATTGCTCAAAAATTTCAGCCATGGATATGAACATAAGGAAACTATAGAATGAGGATCTACAGCAGGAGAAGAAGAGCATTCAAAGGAATGGCTCAAAATTTCCATCCAGGAATCTAAACAAGATATAACTATTTAATGCGAACCTACAACATATACAACATATACAAAGGTCCCTATTATTAAGGCCTTGCAATAAATTAGAATAAGTCGAATGTAAGAAGACCTAATAGAAGCTTCTGCTTCTAGAAGGATCTTCCTCTATATGGTTCTAATGATAGACATATTTAGTATAAATAGGAGTTGAGGGTATGAGAACCCTAGCTTGGATATTATTGTAATAAATATCTGCTCGAATGGAGGTTTCCCCCTTGAAGAGCCCCTTGAACATTTCTCTTATAATCAAAGTTCTCTTTCTAGTGTTATTTTGATATCATTTCAGTGTTATTGTGGTGTTGTTCTAGTTATATTGTTGTTTATCTGCCATTTCTAGCATTTTATTTCTGTTCTGCATACTTTTTATATATGGAATATTACAAGTGGTATCAGAAAACTTTCCTTGACAAAAATTGTTGGTTAATTTTTTTTTTTGAAGATTTGTCATTACACACATAAATCCATGGTTGAGGGATTCATAAACACAGGAAATACAAGTAGTACTTAAGTGAACATCTCTTGGACACCCTTGTAACCCTTGTTGGTACCCCTTCAAGTGGTAGCACATCAAACAACACCTATGTATGGATCGGCCTAGATTTCCTGAAGCCCTCTTTACATAAACCGATCAACCGCTTGACTACTATAGTTCCATCGAGAACAACACTTGGGAAGATACTCTCTAGCACCTGGGTAGTCGGGTAGTACGACTAAGGGCACAATCTAGCCTCCTTAGTTAGTGCCTTGAGATATTGGGCCGAGTACTACTGTTGGACCCTACATGTATATTAGAGAGATATAGCATAGGGAAAACCCTTGTCTGTAGAACCCTTGAATACCTAAACCTTGGGAATGAAAAAAAAAAAATTAAAACAGACAAGATCTATTTCCACGCAATTGTGTTCGAGTTGCCAAATCACTACACATTTCTTCCTTGTTAAGCATTTGGCATTTCATCACTGCAGTATTCTTCAGACTAGAAATTTTTTCACCATTAATTCAGACCTATTCCATTGGATTTATCTCTTCTCCCTTGTCACATTCATACATATCATTTTTTAGCAAAACGTTTTGACCCCACCCACCCTGTTTTGGTTCCCTCGTCATCATGGCCCATACCTGTAGCCAAGACTTGGAAGCTTGCTTCAATACCTTGAAATATAATTTCACAGAGACTCAAAAAGAAGTGAAATAACTCAGTGCCAATGTTTCCATCATCAATACCACCATGTAGTCCTCCATCATCACCTCAATCTAGGAACTCAAACAAGACATGACTACCCATCTTGAATCTGTCATTTTGATGATATGCACCAAGCTTCATATCCTTACAAGTAACCTTTTATTTGACCCACATCCATATAAAGAAGCTGAAACGTCCTCTTATTCCCATAATTTTCAGCCCCCTCACTTTCAGTGTGACCTATGCTTTCCACGTGTGGATGTGACCAAATTTGATGGCTCAGATCCCACTGGTTGGGTAACCCAAATGGAACAGTATTTCTCTTTATACGACATTATAGATGACTTGGCCAAACTCTGGTATGGTGTTCTCCATCTAGACCAAGAACGTTGGCAATGGTGGAAATGGAAAAAAACTTCTCGTCAAGGGTATATTTCTTGGACACACTTTGTGGTAGAGATTTATGAATTCTTTGACACTGACACCAACCATTTAGGCCATTTGAAAAAGTTGAAACAATCTGAAACAATGGAAGAATTTATAGCTAATTTTGAGCGCCTGGATCTTCGGATAGAGGGCATGTCTGATTCTTTTTTCAGAGAATGTTTTATTAGTGGCCTCAAGGATGAGATTCATGCCCATGTCCTCATGGCCCGACCTCAGAGTTGGGTGGAGGATACTAAAAGAGATAAATAAGAACAAAAAGTTGTATGTTGTATCTTCTCAGAATCGGAAACCCTCCTTTATTCCTCACACTAAACTAGTAAATCCCACTACTCCCTCTACTCCACTAAAGATCCAAAAATTGACCAGGCTGAAATGGATGAATGCCAACTCAAAGGCCTTTGTTATAATTGTGATGAAAAATATTTTCCGGGCCACAAATGTAAGGAAAAAAATATTTTTTTGGCCATCTCGAAGGATATTTTAGAAGAGGATGTTGAAACTCCCCTTGTGTCTGAGTCACCTAAAACCACTGACATAACCCCCCCCCCCTAAATTCTCTCACTGGCTTGTCTGCTCCTCAAACCCTCGAGCTAATCGGTTACATCAAGCATAGGAAGGTCATCATTCTTGTTTATAGTGTAAGAACCCATAATTTTATTCATCGCCTCATTTCCCAAGAAACTCGTTGCTATATCCATGTAGTCAATAAATTCCAAATCATGATTGCCAATGGTGGCTCCATGAAATGTGGAGGGCATTGTTAAAATGTGTGTCTCCAAATTGCTGACTACCACCTAAAATATCATATGTTTGCTATCGACATGGGTGGTTGTGACATTGTGTTAGGTGCAAACTAACTAAGGAATTGGGGTCCCATTCTCATGGATTTCAAGGAATTAACCATGCATTTCGACCAGGAGGGCCAAAAATATAAGTTCCAAGACATCACCATTGGTTCACCTGAGATCATTAGCTCCCATCGCATGGAAAATCTGCTCAAAAAAGGTCATTCTGGTGTTATTTCCCAACTCCATGCCATACAGGAAACTAAGACACCCTCTGTGTTGTAAGAAATTTCCCAACTCCATGCCATAAAAATGATACTGAGAAAATGGTTCAAGAATTGCTTAATGCAAGCTTTATACACCCTAGTACAAGCCCCTAGTCTTATCCCGTGGTCATGGTCCTGAATAAAGAAGGTTCTTAGCACATGTGTCCTGACTTTCGCGCCCTCAACAAACTCACCATTAAAGACAAATTTCCCATTCCTGTCATTGATGACCTCTTTGATGAATTGAGTTGTGTCAAGTTCTTTATTGAAGTTGATCTTCGTTCTGGCTACCACCAGATCCATATGAAAGAGGCATACTTTTCTAAGACTTCCTTTAGAACTCATGAGGGCCACTATGAATTTTTGGTCATGCCCTTTGGGTTATGTAATGCCCCCTCCACCTTCCAAAGCCTCATGAATCATGTCTTTCTCCCTTTTCTCCTTCATTTTGTCTTACTTTTATTTGATGATATCCTCATTTATAACAAAACCTAGACAAACCATATTTCTCATGTGGACCGTGTTCTCCATCTACTCTCTCAACAACAACTTTTCTTGAAACAATCTAAATGTGATTTTGACACCTCAGAAGTCAAGTACTTGGGTCATCTTGTTGGCAAGAACGACATCATGGTGGATCCTAAAAAGATTGAAGCTATGTAATACTGGTCTCACCCAAAGACTCTCAAAAGCTTGCGAGGATTTGTGGGCTTAACCAGTTATTATCGCAAGTTTGTTAAGAATTATGGAAAGATTGCAACACCTCTCACCGCACTCCTTAAAAATAATTATTTCACTTGGACTCGAATAGCTGCTCAGGTTTTTCAAACCTTGAAGATGACCATGTGCAACACTCCAGTCCTGACCCTTCCTGATTTCACAAAGACCTTTTTCCTCGAATGTGATGCTTTAGGGAAAGGTATTGACATTTTCCTTATGCAAGAGGGTAGACCTTTGGCATTTACTAGCAAACAACAATGGGAATGAAATTTGGGAAAATCAATCTATGAAAAGGAAATGTTGGATATTTTGCATGTTGTTGATTTGTGGCGCCCTTATTTATTGGGGCAACACTTCCAAATTAATACAGATCATCAAAGCCTCAAGTATTTTCTGGAACAACACATTTCCTCCCCATAGCAACAAAAATGGGTGACTAAGCTCTTTGGATATGATTATGAGATCATTTACAAGAAATACAAAGACAATGTGGTTGTGGATGAACTTTCCCGAAAATATGAAGATGAAGGCTCCCTTTTTTCTCTCTCCTTCATTGTACCAGATTGGCTCCAAGTCGTTTTCCAGGAATGGCTACATGATCCCAAAATTTTGCATCTAATACAACAATTGTAGTACAATTCTCCAGTTTCCCTAGGGTACTCTTAGCTCCATGATGAGCTTCGATACAAAGGTTGCTTGTATTTAAGTAAACAATCAAAACTTAAATCCACTATGCTTTCTGAGCTTCATGCTACACCCACAATTGGGCACTTCAGGTTTACCAGAACCTATGAGAGGGTCAAACGTTCTTTTTTATAGGATGGTATGAAACAATACATTCGTAATTTTGTGGTCAAATGTGATGTGTGTCAACGCAAAAAGGGAGAAACAATCAAATCTCCTAGCACACTACAACCGCTTCTGATTTGACCTGCTACTTGGAGGGATATCTCTATGGATTTTATTAGAGGCTTACCTAAATCGAGCAATAAATCAGTCATCATGGTGGTAGTTGATCACCTTTCCAAGTATGCTCATTTATGTTCTCTTCAACACCCATTTACAACATCCACAGTGGCTCAACTTTTCATGTATCAAGTCTTCAAGCTTCATGGAATTCCACATTCTATTGCTTTTTATCACGACCCAACTTTCACTAGCAAGTTTTAGCAAGAACTATTCAATATACAAGGCACCCAATTGCATCTCAGCACAACTTATCATCCCCATATAGATGGTCAAACTAAAGTTGTCAACAAGTGTTTGGAAACATATTTGAGGTGTTTTGCATCAGAAAAGAAATATCAGTGGGCTCAGTGGTTACCCCTAGTTGAATTGTGGTACAACACTTCATACCATACAACTACCTGCATGACTCCTTTTGAAGCGGTATATGGACAAAAGCCACCGTTAGTTCTCTCATATTTACCAGGTGTCTCGAAGGTCCAAGCGGTTGACCAAATGCTTACAGTTCGAGATGCTATTCTCTGAACCCTCAAAGAGAATTTGGTCATGGCCTACAATCGTATGAAGAAACAAGTAGATCAAGGTCACTTTGAACTTCATTTTGTAGAAGGGGATCATGTGTTTCTTCGACTACAACCTTACAAGCAAACTTCCCTCAAGGATGACCATTGTTAGAAGCTGGCGCCCAAATTTTATGGTCCTTATACATTTCTCAATCATGTGGTACAGGTGGCCTATCAATTATCTTTGTCAATTCATTCTAAGCTACATCATGGTTTTCATGTTTCATGGTTAAAGAAGGTGATTGGAACTAAGTGCCAAACTCAAAACCAACCTTCCTGAGTTGGACGAAGAAGGCTCCATTTGGTTACAACCACAAGTCATTTTGGACCAGTGTGAGCATCACCTGTGTCAGTGAACCATCAAGGAAGTGTTAGTCTAGTGGAAAGATACAACTCCAACATATTCCACTTGGGAACCGGCTACCATTCTACAACAATTTCCACATCTCAAGCCTTGAGGACAAGGTTGTTTTTAAGGGGGAGGACATGTTAGGGACCTAACCCCTCACATAAGTAGAACAATGTATTTCGATGTAATAAAGTTCAATATTAATAAGGCCTTGCAATAAAGTAGAATAAGTCGAATGTACAAAGAACTAATAGAAGCTTCCGCTTCTAGAAGGATCTTCCTCTAGATGGTTCTATTGATAGACATATTTAGTATAAATAGGATTCGAGGGTATGATAACCTTAGCTTGGATATTATTGTGATATATCTCTGCTCGACTGTAGGTTTCCCCCTCGAACAGGCCCATGAACATTTCTCTCAAAAGCAAAGTGCTCTTTCTGGTGTTATTTTGATATCATTTCATTGTTATTGTGGTGTTGTTCTGGTTATATTGTTGTTTATCTGCCATTTCTATCATTTTATTTCTGTTCTACAATATTTTATATCTGGAATATTACACTAAGAAAGTAAATCGATGGTAGGGAATCATTGTGGGGAGCAGAGGCGAAATTAGTGAATGTGCTAGGTCACAGCCTGCAATTTGATAGAACTGTTGATGTCTTCGAGAGAGGAGATCAACGACTACAATTTAAAGGAGATTGGGTGAGCACTTTTTTTATTGTGGGGACATGACTCTCAGGTAAAGAGTGAGCACACTATCATGCCGCAATTACTGTGAATTGTCCATCGATGAATAAATCAACAATGGATGGATCATGGATGTGAAAGACCTCACGGTGACAATAGGGCCTATATTTGATTGATATTAATACCAACAAGGTCTTGAGGAGCTAATCCATCTCGAGGGAATTGAACGATCCTAGATCGGGAGTTCGTGCAACCCCAAGGGGAGAATGGGGGTCTACATCAAAGTGGTGATGATCTGACTGAAGAAATGAAATTTTATGCATTTTAAGAAGCTATCACTTTGAATATAGGAATTGTATGCTTACAGAGCTTATGATAAAATTTGATGGAGCAATGTGGATGTAGCTAAACATGGATGGTTGTCCAATAATTCAAAAGATTCATAATTTGAGAGTTTGGGAAGGTGGAATCCAAGAACTTGGGAACTACACCTTTACGAAGGCTATGAGGTAGATTAATGGAGTTCTACCTGGTCCAACAACTATTTTCCAAATAAGAATCTTCTAAAGAATGCTTTCTTGTAATTATTTCTATTGTTTTTGTGTCCAATTGATATGTGTTTTCCTTCAGTCAATATATTTTTTTTATTATTGTAAGCCTCAAGAGGAGGCGTTATGATATAAGACTTATTATGTAATAACGTCACTATATGGCATTAGAATATGTTAATACTCACATTTATGTAAAGCAATCTATCTCACATTCATAAGTGAAAATGATTTTCTTAGTGAACAATGATATATATATATATGTGTGTGTCTTTGTGTGTGAAGGTAAACCTGTTTGTAATAGATGTTGGACATTAATTTATTGATAATATAATATTGTGTTATTGTGAGTGTTTATCTTTAATATTATTTATGTGATTCAACCATATCTAATCCTTTGTCATTTAATGATCCAACTCATTTTGTTTAAAAAATAATTATTATAATTTTTTTTTAAATTAATTTAAAAAATTACAAAACATAATTAAAAAAAATAAAAATGGAAAAAAAAAATACCAAATATGGAGGGGAGCGATTCCAAGAATTCCCCACCATCTTCCCCCAATTTCACCTGAATTCAATGAGATGAGAGGGGTGGAGCTGCAATTCTAAGAATTTCCCTTTGCCTCTCCTTTCCTGTCGATGCCCATGGGAGCCACCACTCTAAGGGCACAGTGGCCCTAGGGACCAGCAAGAGGGGAGGGATGGATCCCCCCTCTCTCTATACAATGTATATGTATATTCAATATTAGTTTTTATTTAGTTTTTAAATTTAATTTAGTTTTGTCCTCTATTTTTTATTATTTTTTTAATAAATTTATCTTAATTTAGGTTTTTTTCGTTATTGTGTATTCATTTAAAATATTCATATTAGTTGTTTTAGTTATATATATATATATAGAGAGAGAGAGAGAGAGAGAGAGAGAGAGAGAGAGAGAGAGAGAGAGAGAGGTGTTGCATTGCTAAGAGAAAATCCCCGAGTACTTTCTCTCATTTCAAGGATGGTACACATGGTAAACCCTAGAATCTTCACGCCACAAGGCTGATAAAAAATAGAGCTCAAAACTATTACAACAATATACTTGTTAAGAGCTCAACATGACACTTCAGAATTAAAAATGGGTGGATATGATAATAACATTCCTCCCAACCACCCAAGATAAATCCAATTGACCTATTTGTGTGTGTCCACACGCAAGCACCTTTGTTGTAGGGTTTATCTCTATACATTTTATTTATTTATTTTATATTTTCTTTTCTATGATTTTGTTTGCAATAGTGTTGGGTTTTTTATGTTGCGGTTTTTAAAATGCCACAATTTTAAGCTCAAAAGAAATATTGAATGTCGTACTTGTAACACTTTGTTTCAATTAGAAAGCTGGTTTCGTTTCACAACGATGCTAATTTTCAAAGCCATGGTTTCAAACAAGAAATAATGTTAACCCCGAAAAATGGTCAATGCTACTACTAGCACTAATGTTCATTTTGAGGGTCGATTTTAAGGTTTTTGTTTGGAATAGTACTCGTCAATGACACAATTTGAAACAAGTTGTAATTTTCACCCCGAAAATAAAGGGGCGATGCACAAAGCACCACTTTTTTATTTAAGGGTCAATTTTAAGGTTTTTGTTTTTAACTTTATGGGAACTTAAGGTCATGGTGGAAAAATGTTGTAATTCTAACCCTAAAAAAAAATTATTCCAAGAGCTCCACTTTTCAATTCAAATTTTGATTTTGATGTTTTTTAGTTAAAAATATAGGCATTTAGGGCTAAAGTTCTAGTTTTAAATGAGTTGTAATGTTAGCTACCCAACAATGGATGCTTTTGCTAGCACTAATGTTCATTTAGAGGGCCAATTTTAAGGTTTTTGTTTGGAACAACACTAGTTGTCAAGACCACAATTTCAAACAAGGTAATTTTAACCCTAAAAACAAAGGGGTGATGTTGGGTGTGCCATTTCTTTATTCGGGGGTGGATTTTAAGTTTTTGTTTGCAACTTTATGGGAACTTAAAATTATGATGGAAAAATGTTGTAATTCTATCTTCAGAAAAAAACAACTCTAAAATCACCACTTTTCAATTTAGAAATTGATTTTGGTGTTTTTACTTAAAAATATAGATATTTAAGACTAAAGTTCTAATTTGAAATCAAAATTCTAGTCAAATAAAAAACTACATTTTTGTCAAATTTTCACTACATTTTTGTCAAATTTTCATTTTACATAGGCTTTTTTCTAACTGTTCTACATTTTGACCCGGTAGGAATCCAGCGACACAAATTTGCAGGAAATCACAATTTTATGTCACAATTTTTTGTTATTTAAATTGCATTGTTGAATGTAGAAGTAGATTCAACGTGCTAAAAATACCTAAGGCACTAAAATAATACAGAATTAACCACTATAATTTGCAAATCCAACAATTTCGCAACAAATTTCGAACAAAATTAAAGAGAAAGTATCTCAAAAAAAAAAAAAGACAACTGAAAATATATAAAAATAAATAAATATAGAACAATTAATATATTCCTTTTACATATACTATAAATTTAAAAATCCAAACATGATACATCTAATTTATTTAAAAATCCAAACATGATCCATCTAATTTATTTAAAATGTTCAACAAACAGTGATGTCATATGATGTGATGAGACAACCTATTAAAACAAAAACTAAATTTTAGTATCCTATGATCCATCTATTTTCCTTCATAAATTATATTTTTAAATATATAAATAGATTCACTATCAAAAAACAATTCCAAACCATTCACCAATTCAAATATGTAATTTCTATCACCAGTTAAATTGATTGAAAAAATTAACTAAATAAGTAAAATTGATAGAAAAAATAACACAAGAAGAAAACTCAACATTTGAAATCTGTAATTCCAATCATCCTATTAAAGTAAAATTGATTGAAAAATTAACTAAATAAATAAAATTGATCGAAAAAATAACAAGGAAAAAAAAATCAACTTCCTAAACTCAGCAACAAGCTCGTAGTGTGGACCAATAAGGAAGGACGTCAACCTTCCTTAGAAAGTGCACAACAAAGTACAAGTCGTCTGCAATAAGCAAGGAGAGAAGGAGAAGTAATGCTTTGATAGTTTTCTTATCGTTGTTATAGCATTAGTAGTCTTTTATTGTAATAAATCATTCACGAGTCTAAGTAAATAATAGCCATATCTATTTTAGTGAATGGTTAGTTGTGTCAGTAAGTGCTACGTGAAATTTCTCTTGCCAATATGATTGCGTAGAGAAATGCAGAGGAATAAAGAAACATTTACCCTTTGTAGAAGATCGCCTTGATTTTTTATGAAGGGATACAATCCTCTAATACATTTGATGAAGTTTTTGTGAATCCTACATTATCTTTTCTTCTTGTGTAGATTTTTGGAATTTCATTTTTGCTTAGACGAGTGAGAGAGAGAGGGGAGTGTGATATGGTGTTTTTCATTTTACTGTAAGCTAGTGTTAGAGGAAGATAATGTGCACCGAAGGAAATGGTGCGCATATCTGAGTTTTCCAGCTGCGCATCTAATCCACTCGCCTTTCTCAATTCGTGGGTGGACAACGTAAAACGCTAGACAATGTGTCAACCTCCTCTAGTAGTGTTTCTTTTATTTATGTGTTGCATTATTATCTCCAAGGTGATCATTAATATCTGAGCACATCCCTCACTCAAATCTAGCAACACACCCCTTTAGAAAATTGGAGCATATATTTGAGAAGATGCCCTCACAAGAAGATCTGCCTTCACAAGCAGATCAATTGGTATAAGAGAAATTTATTTCCTTGGGACCAACAACTTCATCCACCAAGTTAAAAAAAAATCAAGAATTGGGTCTTCCTACTTAATCTCACGCTTTTTCTAAGAGCATTCATTTCACCCTTCTCAGGGTTACTCTCACACCCTCCTGATGGTCTATTCAATGCCTTTCGACCATGCCTCCTCGACGAGAGGCCTCTAGTGAGGAATCCAACACAATGCCATCAAATCCAGTTGCAGACTTGGTGATGGCTCTGCAAGAACTGATTCGACTCCAAGAACTGATTCGACTCCAACAACAGCGACCTCCAGCGACCATGCAGGTGGACACCTGTTTTTAGTTACCCAAGTTTGTCAGCCAAATGAATAGAGATACGGTCGATTCCTGGATCCGTAGCCTCTCCACTTACTTCAATACCTCGCCTGAGATGGAAGAGGCCACCAAATTGCAAATAACTAGCCTTCAGCTAGAAGGAATCACACAAACCTGGTGGGACACACAATTTGAAAGCACAAAATTGATAGTCGAGCTCAGTACACTATCTTCACTCACAAATGACCTCATTACGTCGTGGGATACATTCTGTCAGGCATTGAGGGAACACTTCTGCCCTCTAGGATATCTTCATAATTTTCTCTCCAAGTGGTTACAACTCTGTCAACTTTCAAATCAATCAGTTCAAGGATACATCTATGTCTTCTGCAAGCTGAGCATCCATCTACATGTCAACGAACTAGACGAGGTATTAATAATTATGTTTAGTTCTGGTTTATAGTTACCTCTCCAACGAGAGGTAGATATTTTTTACAATGCTTCTCTAGACAATGATTTTTTATGGCCTTGGCCATAGAAAGAAAGGTGGTTTCTCACATTCATCATCTCCCAAATCGAACCCAGGTTGATAACCTACCTTCTTCTCATTCTCAACCTTATCATTCTTCCTTGTCAACGACCAAAAATAAAGTTTGGTGTAATTTTCACAAGACCAACTCCCATAACTATGTCGACTCTCGAGCCATTAAAAATAACCACCCCCATCAAGACATTGTTTGCAGAGGCCACACCCACTGAGTTTTCGAAGCAACCAGGAGTCATCTCTCTCACCAATCCCACCGAAGCCGACCCATTCTTCATTCTCATGACTACACCAAAACCAAGTCGCCATAACGTTCCCCTATTCACTCACAACTGCCAAATTAAAAATGAACTCGCCTCTCTCATTCTAGAGAATGGCAGTCAAAATAATTTGATATCACAATAATTAATCCAACATCTTCAACTCCCCAACACCCCACACCCCGATCCATATCATCTTATATTGGAAGGGCGATCCTCACACTACTATTGCTTGGTGTTGCGCCATCACTTTCGCCATTGGTCCTTTTCGTGACACTGTGATCTGTGATGTGTCACCGTTAGATTGTGTTGATCTCCTTTTCGATCTTCCTTACCAAAAAGAACGACAAGCAGTGTATCACACCAAGAATCATTAGTACCACCTTCACTAGGCTAGGTGCACCTATGTACTTACTTCATCGTCTATCACTTCACCACCAGCGCGAACCGATACCATAGCCACTCACAATGTTATCAATGCCAACAATGTCTCTCTGTGTTTGACCCGCCATGTTCAGCCCCAGAACCTTGCTAATCAGACACCTCCCACAATACTCCCTCTACTCTTGGAATTTTCCAATGTCTCACAGTCTCCCTCAAGGATCCCACCTTCTTGAGCCCTTGCTCCATCCATTGATCTCATTCATGATGCATCATTACCCAATGCTCCATTATCTTTCCCAGTTGCCCAAGACACTATTACGTCCTTTAGTTACCTCTTACCATTCCTGCACCCAAGAAACAATTTAAGATCGCTATCCCTTACCCCCGATTTCCTCTGAGTTTTCTCTTGGAGCGATGCGTAAATAGGGTGACTTACCACTCCGAGACCCTGTCCACAACCAAATTTAATTACCGCCAGCACGCCAAAGAATTTCACCTCCTGATGTTGGATTTGCAGAAATGGCACCCTTACAACAGGGCCACTCACTCTTCCATAGACTTCTTACCTTTAGGTCTTCCTTGAATTTCAATATGCACCCACAGATATGCCTCTCATTTTGACTAAGTCAGGATCGACACATCAACATCAAGAACAATAGGCTGAACATAGTGTCTTTCATAATTTATCATAGGTTTCGTCTACTGGTGGTGGAAGCTCGGACGCTTTAGGATCTAAGCACGGAGGAATTAGACCAATAAGGAAGGACGTCAACCTTCCTTAGGAAGCACACAACAGAGTACAAGACGTCCATAGCAAGCAAGGCGAGAAGGAGAAGTATGCTATGATAGTTTTCTGATCGTTGTCGTGATAAAGCATTTGTCAATCTAAGTAAATAATAGCGATGTCTATTTTAGTGAATAGTTAGTTGTGTCAATAAAAGCTGCCCGGAAATTTCTCTTGCCATTGCATTTACCGTTTGTAAAATATCGCCTTAATTGTTTAAGAAGGGATACAATACTCTAATACATTTGATGAAGTTGCCAATCTGATTGCGCAGACAAATGCAGAAGAGCAAAGCGACATTTACCGTTTGTAGAAGATCACCTTGATTGTTTAAGCAATACAATCCTCTAAGACAATGAAGTTTTTGCTGAGACGAGAGAGATATTTTTCAAATTTCGTTTTTGCTGAGACGAGTGAGAGAGAGGAGTGCTATCTGAGTTTTCCTGCTGCGCATATAATCCAATCGCTTTTCTCAATTCGTGGTTGGAAAGCGTAAAACGCTAGGCAAGGCGTCAACCTCCTGTAGCAGCGCGCCCCTTAGAAAATTCGATATATAATCCAATCGCTTTTTTCAATTCGTGGTTGGACAGCGTAAAACGCTAGGCAAGGCGTCAACCTCCTGTAGCAGCGCGCCCTTTGGAAAATTCGAGCATATATTGCGGAAGACGCCCTCACAAGCAGATCATAGTGTCAGAGTTAGAGGGATCATATGCAAGTTTAACAGAAAGTAGAAGTCCCTATTGATATTAACAATCATAATCATATATAGAATTAAAGTGGATCGAAGTGCTCTCACAATAAAAAATTATTTTAAATATGAAATAAACAACATAAAATTGAACTATAAATATAATAAATTCATTACGGGCTTTGTTTGAGCTGATCGGTGCCTTGAAGTCAATTGTACTCTTAAATGGTCGTTCACGTTTTACATGTTATGATTTAGTTGGATTTATTATAATTTGATATTAAAATAAGGCGATGATAAAACGTTTTTTTATTTGTTTTTTTTTCGAGCGTGATATAAATTTGGACAAAATTTTTATTTTTTATTTTTTAAATTGTCTTTCTGAATATATAAATGGATTTAGCCTATCTCCTGTAAAATCAATTGAAAAAAGTGACAAAAACCCCAACAAATAAAACTTTTAAACTACTACTTAAAATAATAATAATAATATATTAAAAGTAAATAATTTATATTCAAAGAGTTTTTCATGTTATAATTTAGTTGGATTTATTTTAATTTGATATTAAAATAATAACAATATATTGAAGGTACATAGTTTAGCGCCTAACATCCATAAACCATTATCTAAAAGATTAAAAAAAACAAAAAAAAACATGTAACAATAAATCAAAAGAAAAGTTATGTTCAGTAAAACATTATTTTTAGGAAAAAAAAAAACAATGAATCTGATAATGATTTTTCTCTTACCACATCTTACTATTTAAAATTTGCACAATTTTGTTTATTTGTTTTAATATTTTGAATGCCAATCATCTACAAAACATTATTTGAAAGATATAAAGACCTGTAACAATAAAGAAAAAAAACGAAAAAACAGAAAGAACTGTAACATTAAGGAAAAAAAATAATGATTATCTGTTTAGTAAAACATTATTTTTAGAAAAAAAACAATGATCATTTTCTTCTTATCACGTCTTGTTTTTTAAAATTTACATAATTTTTGTTTATTTGTTTTAATATTTTGAAAATAGAGTGTTTTTCTAAATAAAATTTTTAATTTAATATTTAAAAATAATAATAATAAATTAAATAAATTTTTAAAATTGATATTTCTTTTCAAAGATAGAGATTTGATTACATTGCCTTGGATTAAGCAAGGTGTAAGAATTTTTATTTTTTTATTTTTCAAGATTGATATATATATAAAAAAAATAATGATTTGACCAGATATTATTAATGGTTAGAAGGGAAATTGTCACATTATTATTTTTTTTAAATTTTAAAAACTATTTATTTTATTAATAATAATAATTTTGATATTAATAGAGTTATTAATATATCTTTGAGTTTTTATTTTAATTAAAAATATAATTATCACCATAGCTACATATCTCAATGTTTTTCATATTCCAATTTAAATTTGAGATAAATTATTATTATTATTATTATTATAACTAAAATATTTTAGTGGTTTAAAAATATTTAAAATTTCAATTTCTTATTGGTTTAAGAAGATTGATAAGACTAAATACTATTGGTATAGGGTCACTATTTTTAAGTAATTGTTAAAGTTTTGAAATAAATTTAAAAACAATAAAAATAAAATTACTCAATTGGTTAAATTATTTAATTCATTGGGTTTTTCATTAATTATTTAATTGGTTGAATTACTTAATTTATTAAATTTTTTTATTAATGTGTTGATAGAACTTTGGTTAATGTGATGGTGGGGATGGAGGTGGTGGTGACACTTATGAGGAGGTCCTTCTTCCACTAATTTTACATTACATTTATTTCAATATTGTACCTCAATCCATAATGAACAATAAGGTGTGGTTCTACTTGGGATTTCCAAGCTATTTATCTATCTTAATAATTACATGTACCTCAATACCTATGATGCATTTATCTGTTTATTTGTTACATGGAAAGACATGAAACTTGAGATGGAAAAAATTTAAAAAAAAAGTGATCACCCAATCAAAACAAGACCAAGGTAAATAAAAATCTATGTAAATAAAGTCTCAATGACACAATATAAATATTCTTTCTCTGATCCTAAATAAATAAATAAACCTTACTTGTGAATAATTTTTTAGAAATGTACTTGAATTAAGAAATATTGGACACAATTAATAGTGGCATAAAATTCTTGTTCAAGGTCAAACTTTAAAGGAATAAAATAAGAAGAATATTGTGCATGATATTTTTAAATTCTTCATTTGTAAGATGAACCATAACTAGACAGGATATTTATACCTTCTTCAAATATATGATTATCCATGTTTCCCTTTAAATACCCATTTCTCTCAATTTTCCATCGTTTGTTAGTTGTCAAATCTATGATTTGTCTCATCTCCATGTTAACATTTTTATTCATTAAGCACTCATACAAGTGAAGGAATAATAATGATGATGCTTTGAGTTACTTGTATGGCCTCATCATTCAATACCTTCTTCATATATCCATTTTTTTGTTTTCTACTAAGTTATCTTTCGGGAATGTGTATGTCTTCATAAGTGACTTGTTCTATAAGAAATTGTAATGTATAAGGCGTGTTATAATAAATTGTAATGTATAATGAGTGTTTTAGTACATGGCCATAAAAGACTCTAAAATGATAAAACTAACAGGAAAATGTTATTAATAACTTTATGATTCCATCCAAGTCCAAGAATTGTAGTACATTCCGCACGTCTTTTTCATAAAGATGGTTTCAATTTGATTAGCATGCATGGGAGTTCCATCATGCATGTGTAAATGGAAGTCGTCGTGTATATAGATCTCTTATTTGACAATTCCACGTGTATGTGTCTCATTCCCTTTATGACAAGGGAGAGTTTGTGTTTCTCTTCAACCTTTTTTTATAACAATGGGGAGCAACAATGCACTGGATTCCATTTGAGACTCTGTTGACTAGAAGAAATGTTCACTTATCAATTAAGAGGAAACAACCCGGTCTGAGGTCTTTAGAATAGAACCCGAGCAGTTTGAAATGACTATTCATAACGAGTTTAATGGTTCTGTTATTCAATGAGAGGATATCTCCTTGAAAAGGGAAGAGCAAGAGATAAGGGAAATTTTTATTATAAGTTTTATCCTTAATATTCATAAGGAAACAACCCGGTCTGAGGTATTTAGAATAGAACCCAAGCAGTTTGAAATGATTAATCATAACGAGTTTAATGGTTCTGTTATTCAGTGAGAGGATATCTCCTTGAAGAGGGAAGAGGAAGAGGAAGAGATAAGGAATTTTTTTATTATAAGTTTTATTCATAATATTTACAGTAATCATAAATTCAAACAAATTAATAAATTTATATAGAAAATCACAAAATTACAAGTTATACAAACACAGTATTTTCAAGAAACTTTATTAAACTAACATTTTCAATATTTTGTAAAAATAAATCTGAGGTAAAATCTACTAACTAATAAGAACTATAAATAATATGAATAATATGAAAGAAACAAATACTACAAATTACCATCAAACAAGACTAAATGTAAACTTAATTGATCAAAGCATTTAAAATAAAACTTATAAAAAAAGATTTACATTCAAAATCAACCACACCATAAAGAGGAAATATAACAAAATAAGTAAAACAAAATCCTATCGTGATCAGGAGCGATGTTAAAATCTAATAATCGAGTCATCCTGGTCACTTATATTGTCTACCTATAAGAAAGAAATCTCTGACATACAATGTCCCAATACAGGTACGTAAGTGTTCAGTGAAAAAAATTCCAACATAATTAAATGATTTACATATTGATTAGAAAAGCAAACAATTACATAATCAATTTTTAATTGAGAAAATAATTTTAATTTCAATTGACGAAAACATTTCACAAACAAAAAATAATCAAGCATATGTAATCTGCAGTTTATAAATCCAACACATCTGACACATGTCTTTATCTTTTAACCATGAAGAATTGATAAGGTCGGGTAACGAACAACACATTGAGTATTAACCTTTGAAATGAAAACCCAAAAATTAATAACTAAAACGATTTATTAATGACATCTGTAGCAAAAGTAAGAAATTTCGTTCAACAAATTTAAAGGGAAAATATAGGGTATGCACATGAGTAATAATCATATATAAAACATTCAGAATGAACTCACAGTGATCTCCTGACTCAAAATAGAAAGGTATTAAATCTTAGATATATGATGTGTTCAACAACTGAAAAAGTTTGTTGACTTAAATCTTTGATTTTGTAGCTTGTCTTATATATAAAGAGACAATCCTGAAAATGACAAAATAAAGAATTGAATTCAAAATTACAATAAAAATTATAAGATTTGAATGCTATATGACAAAATAAAGAATTAAATTCAAAATTACAATAAAAATTATAAGATTTGAATGCTATATTAGGAATTAGAGTTTGATGAATTTTTGAAGCTAGGGTTGATAACAATGTTCACCCCTATAGATTTAGTGATTGTCCGGGCTTCGCAACTCTTCTGCCTTTTATTTACCCGAGTTAAATCCTTCTATTTATGGTCAATCAAAGATTGGTTTTTCCTTTTCAAATATTTTTTCTCCTTTTAATTGATCTAGAATCATTTTAAGATAGGGCACAACAATAACATGATATTTCTCTGCCAAAATCCAACAATTCAAACACTTACCCAAACATCCATTCTCTTTTGTATGCTGATGGCCACTATATGAGGGTTTTGTTTTGAGAAATACATCCTTTAAACTGAAGCTAATGCCTCGAAATTGGTCATGGAGGGTTAGAAAGGGTGAAAGATTATGCATGAAATCATAATGCTCTTTTTCCTTATGTAACATGATTTCTCTACTGAATAATTATACAATGCATTGGCTCATTATATAGAATTCTATCAGATCTAACTTATTATAATAATAGCAATAGAGATTGAGTAAATATCTCAACCACACACTAAACTAGAAGATTTGGTTGGAGAGAATCTTACTCACACCCAACTATCTAACAACCTCCTTGACCTATTCTCTCAGGTCATCTAACTATAACTACTTGCTCAACAGGTCATTAACCCAATCATACAACAAGTATGAATTACATATTCTAACACACCCCCTTAATGAATACTTGTTGATTGAGTCAATTTTGCTTGTGCTTGGTCATAGTGATTTCTAAGTGTTGTCTCTCGTCCATTCTTTATTATTGGGCGTTAATCCTTCGAACACGCTCAGTTGAGGTTGCTTTACTGTGGGCTTCATCCTTGAACTTCCTTTTCTTCCTCTTGCACCTTATACATGCATATAATTATTGATGTCCATATAAAACACAATACATCTACCGGAATACATGGGTCATCTGTTGATGTACCTGCTAGTTCTCTAGGAATTGTTTTCAACTACATGGTTCATCAATGTTAAACTCTCCCTTAAATATAACTTGGTCCCTCGTACTCTAAGACTCACAACTTGGTCTCACAATTTCAGATTCTTCCATCTCACATCCCCACCTTGAATCGAAGTCTCTCGCTTCTTCGATTCATTATCAAGTTTAGGCTACATGAACACCTGTCACCCCCATACCTCTCACAGTGGTTAACTTCACAACTTGATACAACAACCTCTCTGCCTATGAGAGAGTATCACATCCTGTGATCACATGCGCTACTGCGCTACAACACATATGCATGTTTATGCCTTACTAACATGGCTTACAACAAACCTAGGGAAATTAGCTTGCCTATAGCTAAGCATTACAATTTGTACCATAGCCTGGGGTGTCGGGTACAACTGATCATGCACCCCCTACAACAATTCAATCAAGTACACAAAATATCAACAAAACTCTCTCCAATCATATGCCCAATATTACAAGCCCATTACATATGTCGATTTACATCTCATCATCATTCTTGACCAAGACACACAACCGCTTCACACAACTTGAATAACTATCATCACACATTCAAACAAGAAATATAAGAACAAACCAATCTAACTTTTGTGACTTAATTTGGAGGATGTGTCAGTCCAACGAAATGAGCACGTACACCTCACTTCAATTCTCTATAACACCTCCATGTAATGGCGTGAACAACAAAAAACTCCAACAATAACAACCTCTCTCTTTACGACTCATTTACTCAGCAATTGCAACTCCTCTCCAAAACTCAAAAAATGAGTCCTCTGCAATATCATGGACAATGATTTGTCACACGCCCTTCAACCTCACCCTCTCCTAGGGCTTCCTCTTACGTCGTGACTTGTCTCTTACTTCTAGTTGGAAGCAATATCTCTGTCTTTGGCTATTGTAAACACACATTTTATATGTGTCACTGTTTCCACAAAAACGACCTCAACAAACCAACACTCGGCTCCATAGGAGCATTCTCCTTCTGGGATATCGCTTACATCAAGCCACAATATCGTGGCTCGTTTACTGCTCCATATCTTCGCAGTTTAGCTTTAGATAACATTTTCCCCATGCATCAATAAGAGTGTGGGTGATGCTCTGGCTCTAGAGATCAAGCCAAATCTTGTAGGAGACAACAATGATTTAATTGTCGGACAATGAGAAGCAGCAGGTCCTCTAACATAGCTCTCAAATGGCGGCCCCTCTGAGCTACTTGTAAGCTCCCCTAACAATGATAGAAATGGATCTCTTTGCACATCGATGGCTCCTATCCATCCAACAATTTTAGATCCGGATTTTCTGTCAACACCTTTAATACACAGTTCAGAATATCTCTCACAAAGCAACAACAATATCTCCTTCATCGATCAATCATTAATACATCAATGAGTCCTTTAGCCTGACTCATCCAACAACACTACCTCTCAAGCTCACTAGCATTCAATCTCTGCATAGGAACTAGCATCTCCTCTACTAGCTCAGCTCTTCCACAACGACTCCTCTGGTGGCTCCTTCCACGTGGACGAACAACAGTTCCTTCAACACAATGGCATCTCTGTTTTCCAATGGACTTGCAACTCCAAACAAGAACTTCCAGATGGTTTCTACAACAGCCACACAATTGTGACTTTATTCCACCTACCAAGTGCTTTCTCCAAGATGTCTTCTATCAGGTATTGTGTCCGTCCTCTACACAGCGTAGAAAAAATGCTGCAAAATTCCTTCAAAATAGTGCCAAAACTTTTCACCCATGCTACATAGCTCACGGCTTTCACACAAGGACAAATATGTTCCCTTGCCTCTAATCTTCATTCCCTTTTGTATCAATTTATGGATCTGGCAGCTCCCATAGATACTTACACCCTCCTTCTAGCGCCATGATCTTTTATTCACCGCCCCTTCTCTGTAAACTCAAACTCTTTTGTGCACGTGCAACCTCCTCCATATCTGTAATTCACGTTATGTGCATACAACATAACTAGATGTCACACGTAGCATTCTGGTAATCCTCCAACCGATGTGACCATGGTTATTGTTTTAACTCGCGGTAGCTCCACCTCTCACATGGTGGCTCCCTCTTTCATTATGATCCCACCACAGTTGCCAATGCACTTCCTTTCACTCGACAGTGTTGAATTGACTACAACAACTCGCGTTCAGAACTTCATTTGGTGGATACATATCTAAGAAACTCACCAGTTCTTTCTCCTAAGTAGAATACAAACAGACTTCTTTCTCCATGGCCTCAGTCCTTCTGGTTCAAATCTGCTCCAGGATTCATAGAAACAATTCAACAATTCCCCCTCAACTTCTCCTTGGACAGGATTGAGAAAAATAGATCTTCTGCTTCCATATGGGCATCATCAAACGATATTGTAATGGGCTCTCTAACTTGATGAGCATCATCAGATATTACTCTAACAAATTCTCCATGGTTCTTCTATATCGCATCTGTTATGTGTTGCTCTGCAACCTCAC
Organism: Picea sitchensis; assembly: GCA_010110895.2. NCBI lineage: Eukaryota > Viridiplantae > Streptophyta > Pinopsida > Pinales > Pinaceae > Picea > Picea sitchensis. Next base: position 53,677 of record SNQJ01S0020586.1, on the reverse strand, counting down.
ATGGGCAATTTACATGAACCAACAACTCTGTTTTCACAGGTGAAACTACCATAGAAAATGTCAATGCCAAAGTTCCAAGATCTAACAAATTTATCAGTGATGAAAAATCTGCCATTTGGATCTGCCATTCTCTTTAGTCATTGCTACATAAACCTTGTTCCCTTCTCTAGTGAATGAAGCGGTTCCTTTTCTCGATGCACAAACAGGCAGCTCACACAAATCTTTGCATATCAATATGTCCACAAGGGTTTCTACAGCTTGTAAAACCTAAGCAAAAGTTCTCTCATACACACAATGAAATCAATACTCTTAAGCATACACACGGAAATGCACAGAAAATTAAGAAATTCAATCAACAAATAATTACGCTACTTATGTAAAGAAAATTGTCTCCCAATCTATTTCATATTATATCCCCTCTCATGAGAGAGTCTAACGTTGTCCTTGCTCTGATACCAAATTAACAAATGAGATAGACATGATTACTTATCTCTATTAGATTACTGAATATATTATACAATACATTGGCTCATTATATAGAGCTTTATCAGATCTAACCTAACGTATTCTAATAATAGAAATAGAGGTTGAGCAAATATCTCAACCACACACTAAACTAGAAGATTTGGTTGGACAAAATCTTACTCACAACCAACTATCTAACAACCTCCTTGACCTATTCTCTCAGGTCATCTAACTATAACTACTTGCTCAACAAGTCATTAACCCAATCATACAACAAGTATGAATTACATATTCTAACACACCCCCTTAATGAATACTTCTTGATTGAGTCAATTTTGCTTGTGCTTGGTCATAGTGATTTCTAAGTGTTGTCTCTGGTCCAGTCTTTATTATTGGGCTTTAATCCTTCGAACATGCTCAGTTGAGTTTGCTTTACTGTGGGCTTCATCCTTGAACTTTCTTTTCTTCCTCTTGCACCTTATACCTGCATATAATTATTGATGTCCATATAAAACACAATACATCTACTAGAATACATGGGTCATCTATTGATGTACCTGCTAGTTCTCTAGGAATTGTTTTCAACTACATGGTTCATCAATGTTAAACTCTCCCTTAAATATAACTTGGTCCCTCGTACTCTAAGACTCACAACTTGGTCTCACAATTTCAGATTCTTCCATCTCACATCCCCACCTTGAATCGAAGTCTCTCGCTTCTTCGATTCATTATCAAGTTTAGGCTACGGGAACACCTGTCACCCCCATACCTCTCACAGTGGTTAACTTCACAACTTGATACAACAACCTCTCTGCCTATGAGAGAGTATCACATCCTGTGATCACATGCGCTATTGCGCTACAACACGTATGCATGTTTATGCCTTGCTAACATGGCTTACAACAAACCTAGGGAAATTAGCTTTCCTATAGCTAAGCATTACAATTTGGACCATAACCTAGGGTTTCGGGTACAACCAATCATGAACCCCCTACAACAATTCAATCAAGTACACAAAATATCAACAATACTCTCACCAATCATATGCCCAATATTACAAGCCCATTACATATGTTCATTTACATCTCATCATCATTCTTGACCAAGACACACAACCGCTTCAGACAACTTGAATAACTATCATCACACATTCAAACAAGAAATATAAGAACAAATGAATCTCACTTTTGTGACTTAATTTGGAGGATGTGTGAGTCCAACGGAATGAGCACGTACACCTCACTTCAATTCTCTATAACACCTCCATGTAATGGCGCGAACAACAACAAACTCCAACAATAACAGCCTCTCTCTTTACGACTCATTTACTCAACAATTGCAGCTCCTCTCCAAATCTCAAAAAATGAGTTCTCTGTAATATCATGGACAATGATTTGTCATACGCCCTTCAACCTCACCCTCTCCTAGGGATTTCTCTTACTTTGTGACTTGTCTCTTGCTTCTAGTTGGAAGCGATATCTCTGTCTTTGGATATTGTAAACACACATTTTATACGTGTCACTGTTTCCACAACAACGACCTCAACAAACCAACACTCAGCTCCATAGGAGCATTCTCCTTCTGGGATATCGCTTACAGCAAGCCATAATATCGTGGCTCGTTTACTGCTCTAGATCTTCATAGTTTAGATTTAGATAACATTTTCCCCATGCATCGATAAGAGTGTGGGTGATGCTCTGGCTCTAGAGATCAAGCCAAATCTTGTAGGAGACAACAATGATTTAATTGTCGGACGATGAGAAGAAGCAGGTCCTCTAACAGAGATCTCAAATGGTAGCCCCTCTGAGCTACTTGGAATCTCCCCTAACAATGATAGAAACAAATCTCTTTGCACAGCGATGGCTCCTATCCATCCAACAATTTTAGATCTGGATTTTATGTCAACATCTTTAATACATAGCTCAGAATCTCTCTCACAAAGTAGCAACAATCTCTCCTTCAACGATCAATCAACAATACATTAATGAGTCCTTTAGCCTGACTCATCCAACAACACTACGTCTTAGGCTCACTGTCATTCAATCTCTGCATAGGAACTAGCATATCCTCTACTGTCTCTACTCTTCCACGACGGCTCCTCTGACGACTCCTTCCACGTGGATGAACAATAGTTCCTTCAACAAAATGGCATCTCTGGTTTCCAATAGACCTGCAGCTCCAAACAAGAACTTCCAGATGGTTTCTACAACAACCACACAATTGTGACTTTATTCCACCTACCAGGTGCTTTCTCCAAGATGGCTTCTATCAGGTATTGTGTCCCTCCTCTACACACCGTAGAAAAAATGTTGCAAAATTCCTTCAAAATAGTGTCAAAAGTTTTCACCCATGCTACACAGCTCACAACTTTCACACAAGGAAAAACACCTTCTCGTAGCTCTAATCTTCATTCGCTTTCGTATCAATTTATGGATCTGGCAGCTCCCATAGATACTTACACCCTCCTTCTAGCGCCATTCTCTCTTATTCACCGCTCCTTCTCTGTAAACTCAAACTCTTTCGTGCACGTGCAACCTCCTCCATATATGTAATTCACGTTATGTGCATACAACAGAACTAGATGTCACACGTAGCATTCTGGTAATCCTCCAGCCGATGCGACCATGGTTATTGTTTTAACTGGCGGTAGCTCCACCTCTCACATGGTGTCTTCCTCTTTTATTATGATCCCACCATGGTTGCCAATGCACGTCGTTTCACTCAACAGTGTTGAATTGACTACAACAACTGGTGTCCAGGCCTTCATTTGGTGGATACATATCTAAGAAACTCGCGAGTTCTTTCTCCTAAGTAGAATAAAAATGCACTTCTTTCTCCATGGCCTCACTCCTTCTGTTTCAAATCTGCTCCAAGATTCATAGAAACAATTCAATGATTCCCCCTCAACTTCTCCTTGCACGGGATAGAGCAAAATAGAACTTCCGCGGCCATATGGGCATCATCAAACGATATTGTAATGGGCTCTCTAACTAGATGAGAATCATTAGACATTACTCTAACAAGTTCTCCATGGATCTTCTATATCGCATATGTTATGTGTTTCTCTGCAACCTCACATGGGCGATTTACATGAACCAACAACTCCGTTTCACAGGTGCGACTACCATAGAAAATGTCAACGCCAAAGTTCCAATATCTAACAAATTTATCAGTGATGAAAAATCTGCCATTCAGATCTTCCATTCTCTTTAGTCATTGCTACATAAACCTTGTTCCCTTCTCTGGTGAATGAAGCAGTTCCTTTTCTCGATGCACAAACAGGCAGCTCACACAGATCTTTGCATCTCAATATGTCCACAAGGGTTTGTACATCTTGTAAAACCAGATAAAATATATGAGCAAAACACCACGGTGAGGCTACGCTCACTTCACATTATTCAATGAAGATGGATTACATATTTATATAGGAAAAGACTCTCCCAAATCGGTTACATGCAAACCAAGACGACTCGACTCTTAACTAAGAACTGACTCTTCTAACTGGCACTTACAACTCGCGCTTATTACTGACGCTTACAACTAGCGCTTTCTCCATTATTTCCAAGTCTCCCCCTTAATGGAGAATGGATTGAATTCTACACCTAACATCTCCCTAAACAATTCAAACTTAATCTTTCCAAGAGGCTTAGTGAAAATATCAGCAACATTTAATCTTTCCAAGAGGCTAGTGAAAATATCACAACATTTTCACTAGTATTACAATACACCAAGAGTTATTTCATTTGACTGCAACTTTTCTCTAACAAATGATATCATCAGCTTCAACATGCTTTGTCCCAGAAGGAAAGATCGGATTCTTCGTAATATTGATCGAACTTTGATTGTCACATTTGATCATCATAGGTTCCTTTCTGCTCTTTCTCCAACATCTTGAAGAAGTCTTCTAACCAAACAACTTCACAAGTTGTTGTACACAAAGTTTTATATACTCGCTTCAGAGGAAAGATACGTGATAATGCTTTCATCGCTTCCATGAAACAACCCCTGATCCAATGTTGAACGCATATCCGGTGGTTGATCATCGATCATCCATATTTCCATCCCAATCAATTCAACCCGTTAACTCAACATTAGATGCATCAAGATACTTAATACCATAATCAAGTGTAACTTTTAGATACCTGAGTAACGCTTTTACGATTCCAATGGCTTCATGAGGTTTCTCCATGAACCGACTTAACACACTCAAGGCATTATGAAATATCGTGTCCTGTTGTATGTGAGATAATTCAGACTACCCACCATCTATCTATACGTAGTGCCATTCACCTCCTTCAACCATCATCACAAGACAGTTTACATTCTTCTACATGGGAACAATAGAAGACTTGGTTAATCGATCCATCTTAAATTTCTCTTATGTATTTCTCCGATATACTTACTCGACAAACAAAAGTTTCATTCAAGATTTCTCCAAACTTCAAGACCTAGGAGAAATGTGTAACTCACCAAGATCTTTCATTTCAAATACCTTTGATAACCACTCCTTGATTTCATCAATTAACTTCTCTCAGATTCTCGTAATTATTAAATCATCAACATATAATGAAATCACACACTATAACCCTATTCATCAAATTTGGTATACAATTTTGGATCACTTTTGCTCCTCATAAAACCCCTGTTGAAGAAATAAAGAGTCTATATTCTCATACCATTACCTAGGTGCTTTTAGTCCATACAATGCTTTTAACTTACACACCAAGTGTTCTTTCCCCTTTTCCACAAACCCTTCATGTAGAGTAAGGTAAACCTCTTCCTTAACTCACCATTCAAAATGCGTGATTTAACATCCAATCATGCAACTTCCAATGATAATTTAGAAGCAAAGCGACACATTCCTGACATATTCAATTTAGCCACTGCGCAAATGTTTCAAGATAGCCAATAATCTTATGTTTGTGAATACCCCTTGCAAACCAATCTAGCCTTATACTGATCTATACTACCATCCGACGTAAACTTATTTGTATATCCATTTTGCATCCAATGGGCTTCTTAAATTTAGGCAATTCAGTCAATTCAGTCAATTCCCAAGTATTTCTTTTCATTATAGATTCATATTCTTCCTCCATTGCATTTCACCATTCATCATGTTCATATTAGCTTCTAATTCAAAATTCATGGGTTCTAAGGGACATTTGAAATGCTACCTATTAGGTATAGTCTTTATAATTTCCCTCAAAGTACTGAATTTGTCTTGAAGATCTTCTCCACTGATTATCTTCCTCCCACTTTATGAAAATCTGGCTTGACTTCTAGGGGAACTGTGGATCAGCTTGGAATTTTTCCATTATTGAGTCCTCTTGCTTCAAGGTTGCTGCTGATGGGATGGTTGCTGTTGTCGGCCAAGGGATGGATGTTACAGGGCACTGTTTCTTTTATTTAACTCCTTCATCAAGAAGTCTCTCATTCCTCATGACTCTGTCTCTGTGATTTCTGCCTCATGGAAAGTAAGCATCTCTACTTGCAAATAATTTATGAGTAGTGTGGATCAAACAATTTGTATGTTTTAAATTTAGAACAATACCCAATGAAAATACATTTAGTGGCTTTAGCATCCACTCTCCTCCTATTCTCCTCGAATATGTGCAAAAAGATTTACACCCAAATACTTTCAAATTATTAACCTACAGTTTGGAAACCATACAAGGATTCCAAAGGAGTAACATCATCAAGACACCTTGTTGGACTTTCTATTCTTTAAATAAACTCAGTATTTATGGCTTCAGTCCAAAATGCATTTGAGATATTTTTACCTTTCATCATAATCGCATAACACTCTACCAAAGTTCTGCTTCCTTCTGTGGGACTCTCATGTATATGGAGGTGGAGTAAATCAGAACTGTTGTAATTATTCCCATTCTCTTTGTACATTTGTTGAAGTCCCCCATTTATATACTTCCCCTTTGACTGAACGTAAGGATTTTGATGGATTTTCTTGTTTTCTTTTCCAAATTCAAGGGCCTTAACTTCCTTAAAGTAATTAAAACATCATCACTTTTTGCCTACAAGTGAAAATCATGTGTATCTCATGTTGAATTCATCAATAAATAATATAAAATAAATGCACCTCCTAAAGACCTAGTCTGGATAGGCCCACAAACATCGGTATGTACAAGATCTAACACATATCTCTTTCTCCTATCAGAATTAGAATGGAATTCATCTATGTGCATCTTCCCTAATGCACATCCATCACAAACAACTTTCTCATTCTTAACATGGGAAGTCCTTTCACCATATTCTTTTTTCCTCAGAAAAAAAAATCAGTGATTGATGTCCATACCTTTGATGCCAAATAATTTATGTTGGCATAGTGGAAAAAGTTAGTGCATGATGTGCTTAACTGGTAACATCAAGTTTGTATAGACTCCTCCTACTCACACCCTCCTCATGGTAAATACTGGAAAGTGGTCCAAATGTGACCTTCACTATGCAATAATTTTGAAGAATCTAACCTTCCAAGTCTCCTGATCCTGTAGTGGTGGACACAGTAGACTGAATTTTTTCTTTATTCTGCATTGATAATAACTACATCACAATGTGACCTAATGCATCTTCATTCACAATGTCATAGGAATGTCTCCATATCCCTGATCTCAAGGAGCTACATTCCAAGATATATATGTTGGCACCATTCTGAGTTTTTTTTGAAATTAGCATACCAATTTTATTACAAGTCATATGTATTGATGCTCTAAAATCCACAAACTGTAGTATCAGAATCTCATCTGTTTGCTAGACAAAGTAGTTAGACACAAATGTTCCTAAGATCCCTGTGGAGGTCAAGATTCTGAGTTCATCAACATCATCACTAGCAATAAATAATCTCTGTGATCTTGATTTGAAGATTTTTCTCAAAGATAATGAATGAATGTGTTCAGGTTTCTATTCCTAAATTCTATCACTTTTCTTCTTCTTATGATAGTTCTTGAACCATATGTCTAGGGCTCTAATAAAATAAAAACAAATCTTTGAATCATTCCTATTAGATTGTATATCTTGATTTGGAGATTGTCTTCTACGACAATCATCAGCTTACAAGGAACTCTCTCACGCATGAACCGCCTCTCGCTTCTTTTACCCCTGACTCTCTTGCATCTATTATTTGGACTATGCCAAATCTTTACTCTATATTTTATTCCCTTCCTCTCTGGTAAATAAAATAATTGGCTACTCTTCAACGTTGAGGTTTCTCCTCCTCAATGTAAGACCTATGAACATATATGATAGCTCTCTAAAGATACCCATTTAAGGTAATAGTCACTAGACCAGTGTTGGAAACAGTTTCCCCTATATTTACTAACTTGTCTTTCACCTCTTTAAAACGACCAAAAAATGAACTAACATATTCATTTCCATCCATCTTAATGCCTAGTAAATTTAGTTTTCGTGGAACTAAATGCTACTGTGTTTCTAGTTTCATACAATGCTTAAGAGCTGTCCATATTAGAGACGCTACAACTTATACTGAAAGATGGACAACTCTAAAAGCATTGTATGAAACTAGCAACAATACCTTTGCCTTGTTTTTATGCTTCTCCCAATCTTGACTGTGTTTTCTGAACTGACGGTTCAAGAACACGCCTAGCCTGCATACACCATAGCCCCCACGAGCTAGCCTCCTCAGATCCTGAATTTCCAGTTAATGAAGTTCAAGCCATCTAACTTGTTGGCTTCGTTGAGGTAGGTCTCTGCTAGCGGATTCGTCATCGCTGCAATTTAGTCTCTGGAAGAAAATCACCAAGGATATGCAACTTTTTGTCAAGTGTTGAGCAGTCCGTCGCTCTGCCTTTCGAATGCACTGATCCAACTATATTTCTATTGTCAACTTAAATCATACATGCATCCACCTTAATATCCAAAATCTCCACTTTTTAAAAAAACTTAAAACTCCCTCCTTAAAAAAAAATTCACCTTAGGTTTTTTTAAAAAGTATCCACTTAATAAAACAATACAATGTTGCACTCCCATTCAAAGCTTTACATATAAAAATTAAATCTTATATATAAAAAAAAATTATATAAAAACTCCACATGCATGCACTTTATCCACTTTTAATAATAATAATAAAAAAAGTGAATAACCATAAAAACTCTTAAAAACTCCTTCATGATTAAAACTCTTTTCTTTCCCTCTTTTCAAAGCTCCCTAAAACTCACACTCAAACAAAATGTATGAAGAAATGCAGCGACCAACAAACTCAACCCTTGGCAATGCTCAAACTCACGCTTTGAAATGTATGAATATGAATCTAAACAACAAACTCACGCTTTCGCTGCGCTCCTCCCAAGCTCGTGCTTCAATCTCACAACAAGTCTCATGCATCAAAGAGATGGGGCGTCGCTTTCTCTCGTCGGCTCATGCATGGAAATTCGTAAGTAAAATCAGGCATCCACTCACACATGCAAATCCGCAATCAAAATCCAATCACTCTCACGATTTAATTCACTGGTGGGAGTTCGCAGTTCTCGTACCTCACGATTTATTGGACTGCAGGGAGTTCGCAGCTCTCGAGTACTCCGACTTCGAGAATGCCCAAATATTTCCGCACTGCAACGCTGTCCATGCCAGCGGGAATTTTTCCATTCTCTATGCGAGTGAAGGCCGAGTAGTAATGCCCCCGCACCCTACAGAGGAGGGACCTGCGAACTTCAAGAATTTTCGCACTTCTCCCCGTGGCTCTGATACCAAGATAAAATATACGAGCAAAACACCACGGTGAGGCTACCTCTCACTTCACATTATTCAATGAAGACGGATTACATCTTTATATAGGAAAAGACTCTCCTGAGTCGGTTACATGCAAACCAAGACGACTCGACTCTTAACTAAGAACTGACTCTTCTAACTGGCGCTTACAACTCTTTCTCCATTATTTCCAAGTAAACCTAAGCAAGAGTTCTCTCATACACGCAATGAAATCAATACTCTCAAACATACACACGGAAATGCACAAAAAGAATTACGCTACTTATATAAAGAAAATTGTCTCCTAATCTATTTCATATTCTAGCCCCTCTCATGAGAGAGTCTAACGATGTCTTCGCTCTGATACCAAATTAACAAATGAGATAGACATGATTACTTATCTCTATTAGATTACTGAATATATTATACAATACATTGGCTCATTATATAGAGCTTTATCAGATCTAACCTAACATATTCTAATAATAGCAATAGAGGTTGAGCAAATATCTCAACCACACAACAAACTAGGAGATTTGGTTGGAGATAATTTTTTTCACAACCAACTATCTAACAACCTCCTTGACCTATTCTCTCACGTCATCTAACTATAACTAGTTGGTCATTAACCCAATCATACAACAAGTATGAATTACATATTCTAACATATGGGAGAATCCCTATTCGTCACATCCTCACTTTCCTGCAGCACTAAAGGGTTTCGATCAAGAGACTTATTACATATTTTTTTCGATAACATCCTCACTTTCCTGCAGCACTAAAGGGTTTCGATCAAGAGACTTATTACATATTTTTTTCGATAATTCGATCATGTGCATTCTCTTAGACTCGAGTATAGGTTTCTTTTTAATTTTGGTCATGATAGTCTCTACTCCATAGTATTTAGGATAAGTTTCACCTTCCCTCGTAATGCTACAAGTGATCCGAGCAGTAAATTGGCCACCTGGGATCTCTTTCGGGCGGGTTTGATTTAAATTATGCAGAGATATGTCATGGCCATTATCAGTAGGGTTCATATAAACCTCAAGCTTAATCCCTTTTTCCTTCGAATCAGAGATAACGGGGAAGGATTCTTCTGCAACTTTCTCATTGGAAATTTCCTCACCACAAACCCTAGATGACATAGGATTTTGAGAATGCACCTGTACATGGTCCTTTGTTATCACCGTGGATTATTCATAAAAATTATTTCGTACTATAAAAGCATCCCACGAATCCCCCACTTGACCTATCTTATGTTCAATTAAAATTCGGATTAAGTCGTGATGGAATAGACTAGTTTCAGGGTTTTACAAATCTCTCTGGTAGAATTTTTCCATCGTAGTTAAGATTTTTGATAAGTAGAAGGGAAGATTCAACTGAAACCCTAAAAATACCATGAGGAACTGAATGTGGAAGTAAAAATCTAAACCGTACCAGTCCTCACAGGTGATAAATTGTTTAATAACATAGATTAAATTATTCCATTTATTTTTTAGGAAATGAACATGCATTCCTTTTATGTTATATCTCGAACCTTTCGATGCCAAGAGTTGTTTATAGGGAATGTTCTTGAATGGAGCATTCTTAAACCATATCTCGCCCTCGAGAGATAACCCTATAGTCTCTGATATTGAAAATCATTCACCAATAGCTCTAAGTGTCCTATGTGAGCCCTTTTTCCATTAAAATATTGAGAAAAGGTCTAGCGACTTTAATGTTATGGACTTGAAAGGCTTGAACCAGCAAACTGTCTAAACTAACTTAAAAATTGTTTGAGATAATGCATCTTAAAGTTTAGGGATTGGATTGGGTTAGTTGAAGGTTGTTGAGAGATTTTTTCAACTTTTCCCTCTAAAAATGGAATAAGTTGGATCTCACTCTAACTATATATACCTTATATATCTCTATTTATAATGAGTAATACAAATCATTTTGTGTGTTAATCATGTACACTACAATTTCCAAGTAAAACGTCATCATTTTGTCTCTTAATCATGTGCACTCCAATTTCCAAGTAAAACGTCATCATATGCTTAATAATTTCAAGACCATTTGGCACGGCTCTAAGTATTGGTGCCATATAGTCAATGAGTACAATAATGAGAAGGTGAGACTCAACAGAGGCAATGTTATCTATAGCAAAAGGAAAGTATGAGTACTTAACACAAATCGAGCCATTGTATTGTGGATAGGTCATAACTACCTGTAATGGGACGAAACTAGCACGGAGTAACATAATGTCTAAGGTTCTTGTTTCAGGGGGTAGATGCGAGGGTAAATCAGCCATCCACCTAGAGAAATGATAACCAACGGGACGGTTTGCATGTTTTAGGGAAACAATCTGTGTCAAAGGGTGATCCATGTTCATTCGCATACCTGCCATGAAATAACAAAACCCTAAGCCACGACGGAAGCACCATCTACTGCACTATGATTATGTTATCAGATCGAAAAACATATCTCTGATTCGTAAGTTTGAGTCTGATTAGGATCATCATATCTAAAGTATAGGACGGAAACGATTCAAAATGTTTATCGTGACAATAAGTGTAATGAGTCAAAATGTTTCAAGTATGCTTATACGAATTTTCTTAAATATGATCAAAGTTCAAAGAAGGTGTGGAGATAGTCGTATAAGTTGTGGTTGTAAGGATAATAACATAGTGGTGAATATCAACTTATAGCCCCCAAACATTATTTTTGTATATCTTTGATCAATTTCAATATTTAATAAAAAATTGGATTTTTATTACCATATCAATGCTAAGGATGATCAACTAATTGTGACCACACTTTTTTTAAAAAGAGAACAAAATGATGTGAATGAAAACTAAGTAAATAAGAATTGGTAATATCACTCTTGATTTAATAAACTAAGGTCAAAGAGAGAAAGCATGTCTTAGTCCAAATAATCAAGAAGATATAAAAACTAGGTGAAAATGTTAGTGAACACAACATCTCGATACAAAGACAAAGTATGGAGGAAAATAAGCATGTCTTAGTCTAAATAATCAAGGAGATATAAAAACTAGGTGAAAATGTTAGTGAACACAACATCTCGATACAAAGACAAAGTATGGAGGAAAATATTTGTTGATTTCATGATTTTATGCTTTTAGCCATGAAATCAAGATATATTATGATTTCAATCAGTTGAAGAGAAGACAAACATGTAAAGGGGTTTATGTAAGCTTGCATGAGTGTAAAAATAAACATTTAAATGCCCAAAATAAACTAATACAAAATTATTAAATGAAAAGAAAAAGGTCAACACCATCTAATCTTCATAAATATTCATTATGTCAAAAGATAACAGTGATGAGATTACACATAATCTTGCCAATGGAAAGTTGTCTTCAAAGGTTACCTTCCATCTTGATATCAAAATGAAAGGGTGTTGGTTGGGAGGCCAACAAATGGTGAATCCGGTGAAGCAGTTTTCTTTGCACTAATATGAAAGATTTCACTATGAAGCAATAAAAAAAATGAAAACAAAAAACTACCAGTCATTCAAATTACCTAAAGCAGTATGATCGTTGGTATATATAGTATTCGTTTTAGCATTACAGCTGCATGAATCTCCAAATTGTTTCCAACATAGCTCATGAACTAAGGGTAATGGACACATAACATCAAGATTCTTATGGATTTAAATCTAGATAGACTGCATAATCAATGAGTCATAACAATATTGGAAGGACTTCGATACCACACGCATGGCCACTCTACCAGTAGGCATTTATATCCTTTTCAGGGATAACGTTTTACCTATTTGGATGATTTAATCCCATTCAATAGTTAGAATTCATGATGGATCAATCGTGAAGATATTATATTTTTTTTATCCAATGCTTAGAAACCAACTTAAGGCCACTACCTTGGCATTTTAACCAGTTGGTGGTAGTGCCACCGAAGGAGGCTCACAAAAGTGAACAAGTCGGCTCCTGATGAGACCTCTTGTCTTTCAATCATAGAGACTAAAATCCATTACCCCGGCTTGATGACCAACAACAATAATGTCACTTTCATAAGGTTCCATGGTCATGATAGACTCATGATGAGCTCTCCCATCCTTCAATTATAATCATATGTTCTTATTTTCAAAATATAGGTGATCCAATCATGGTGCATGATTTAATATCCATTTAAGAGATTACCTATAGGATAGGGAAGAAGATCCAAATAATTCCTTAAGAATGTGGATGGTCTGAGAGGTCTTTGTTGGCATGTTTTATAGGCAGCGTATGCTTGTCATTAATGGCAAGTACAATAGGGATGATGGCTTGAGTATAGGTATAATGTGCCAGGCAGGCACCAGAAGTATTTTGGGAAGACACAACAGAGCAAGCTCGTGAAGACCAGAAGAGATAGTGCAGAGGTGCACGCAGAGTGCAGAGTATGTGTTTTTTTCATTGATGGCAAAGATCACGACCAAAAGTACAGGGATAATGGAATGGAAATGGCAAGTTCAACAAGTGATTGTTGGATCCCATTCAAAAGCATAAACTCCATGAGTCAAGCTAGCAACATTGGCAGTTTTACAGTTGGGAGACAATAATGGAAAACAGGCAGGCAAGGAAGATCAGCAGCAATAATGGAATGGAAAGATTAGAAGCGTAAACTCCATTTTGGAGTTTCAGATACCGGGAGTTGGAGGAGTCAAGAGTCAAGACTCTTCATCATAGGAGTCCCGAAGTTGTGAAATGCGAAACGCCGAAATACCGAAATAGGCACATCAACAAAGACTCCATTTCAGAATTTCGCAGACCGGGAAATCAAAGGTCTCGGATACCAGGAGTTGGAGGAGTCAAGAGTTGAGACTTTTCATCACAGGAGTCCCGAAGTTGTGAAATGTGAAATGCCGAAATCCCGAAACAGGCACATCAACAAAGACTCCATTTTCATAGTTTCATAGACCGGGAAATCAAAGGTTTCGGATACCGGGATTTGGAGGAGTCAAGAGTCGAGGCTCTTCATCACAGGAGTCATGAAGTTGCGAAATGCGAAATGTCAAAATCTCGAAACAGGCACATCAACAAAGACTCCATTTTCGGAGTTTCATGGGAAATCAAAGGCTTCGGATACCGGGAGTTGGAGGAGTCAAGAGTCGAGACTCTTCATCACAGGAGTCCCGAAGTTGCGAAATGCGAAACATCGAAATCTCAAAAAAGGCGCTAACAAATAAACTCCATTCCGGAGATCGCGACTTGGAGAGTCGAGATGCTTCGCAACAGGAATTCGCGACATGCAAAATCGCGAAATGTCAAAATACGAAATGGAAAAATGATCAAAGCTAGTGTAACTAAGCTCCTTTTTCGGAGTTTCGGGGATCACAATATGGAGCGTCAAGATATCTCATCACAAGAAATGTCGAAATGCTGAAATGCGAAAAACACCTTTCGCTGTAGGTCTTGGATACCGAGAGTTGGAGTGTCGAAACACTTCACCATAGGAATGTCGAAATCCTGAAATGCGAAAACACCTTTTGGTGTAGGCTATGGTCACCGTCAGTGGTCATGTGAGAGGGAGGATCTAGCATCAAGTTAAGCTCCTTTTCAGTGATCATAACATGAAGAGTCGAGAATCTTCACCACAGGAATGTCGAAATGCCGAAATGCCGAAATGGGAAATGATGAAATCAACGTGAGACCCTGTGCTTGTAATCCAATGATGTTGGATACTTGGAAATCTGATCAAAGGGCTATTGTTGCTCTTCACAGTTAATCGATCAGTTATGATTCAGTTAGCAGAATTGAATCATGACTCTTGGACGGTTAGCGATTGAGTTACTGATGTGTTTTCTTAGAGGTTCACAGTGTAATTGCTAGAAATGACTGATGGTTTCTGCCAACCGACTAGAAGAGACTTTAGGGTGATCACCAGAGAATATGAAGAGTCTCGAGCCATCTTCTAGTGGCATGAAGACTGTTCATAGAGGCTATTGACAGATTTAAGACAGTTGGAGCCTTGAACTGCAACAGAGGGAATGAGCTTGACTGTGAAAGAGAAGACGAAGAGTCTCGACTGTTGGAGAGGATAAGGAATCTCGACATAACACCCAGTGATGATTGATGCATGGGTTTAACTGCCGGAGAAGTAGAAGAGTTTCTATTATGATTAGGCAGAGCACTCGACATAGGGAGAGCATGCATAAGCATTGTGAAGAGAGGATGTAGAAGATGCACACAGAGAATAAAACGTAGAACAAAGAAGAGATTGGGTGTTGTTGAGAGTGATTCAGGTGTGTATAAGGAGGCATAGTGTAGCAACTAAAATACACAGAAGAGGAATGGTGCATAGATGGGACATGGCGCATGGAGCGTAAAAGGTAGAAGAACATACAGCATAAGGAAGGGGTGCAGGAAGACACTGATACAAGTAGAGCAGAGCAGTGTAGCAGAATGGTGATGAAACTGGTAAGCCATTCATAAATATTGTATCACTGTGATAAATTTATAGATAGCAAACTTTATATTTCAGGGTGGTAGGGAGGTGTTAGGGAGGAATGTTGTCCTCAAAGGTTCAAGTGGGTGCTTGAACATAGGGATTTGTAGCTTCCATATAGTTGCAGCTAGAGAAACAAGGGTGGCAGGGTGGTGCAAGGGAGAACTGTTGCTCTCTGTTATACAGGTTGGTGCCTGTGTGACTGGAAGTTGGTGCTTCCATCCAGTTGGTGCTGGAACATTTAGAGAGTTGTTCCTTCCTTCTAGTGGGTGCTAGAGAAACCAGGGAGTTGGTGCTTCCTTCTAGTGGGTGCTAGAGAAACCATGGAATTGGTGCTTCCTTCTAGTGCATGCTAGAGAAAACAGAGAATTGGTGCTCTCAGCAAGATGCGCCTTGCAAAACAGAGGTTGTAGCCTCACAATGAGTTGGAGCTCATATGTATGATTATGTATAGAATGTAAAGATTACTTATCATACCAAGAAGAAGAGGTTTTTACCCTTTATGGGTTTACTCAGGAAATATATGTCTCTATATATTTCATATGTGTGACTAATGTCAAATGTTATATTGCTTACCTCCCTACATTATTGTGATTGTTATTAAGTGCTCTGCAAAGACTTTAAAATAAGAATAATTGTTTAAGCACGGTAACAATTGATTCACCCC